>CAKAOI010026713.1:0-14875 GCA_916701655.1 Sebastiscus albofasciatus
ACACAAACTAATGATAAAACATCAGAAATTATAGCATTACTAATAATTAGTAAACATTAATTATCATGCCATTGTTTAACAGTTAAATAACTATTAACTAAGTTTAATTAACTATCAATTTACCATTTATAAATGATGGTTATTATTTCAAGTGTTACAGACATTTCAATTTTGTGAAACTTTATAAATCCTCAGTTCAGCGTCACTATAAATTCAGATTAATTTACTCAACAAGCACAATATTGAACAAACTACGATATTAAAATTCTACTTGATGCAACAATAAAATTCAGCCGATTAAAAAAAAACCATAAATACAATGTGTTGCTTAATTAAAGTGATGTTTCAAAGGCAGGACATTTTTTATTAAAGTTTTTTGCTTTTATTTAGTTAAAAAAAAGGATTATAATGTCCAGGAAAGTTCTGTCTTTTTACTTTTAAGTGAACAAGCCTCCACTGTCAGGTACATTTATAGGCATTAATATAGAAGAAACATAAGTATTTAAGATTAAAATGATGTTGTCAAAATATACCAACAAATAAGAAATAAAACCAGCCACTAACCTATAAACCCTGAGTGATGGGACCCTGAGAATGATCTTAAAATGGATGTCCTGCCAAGATGGAGGAGCCTAGTTTCATTTTTACTATTTTATTCAACAAGGTTTATATTTCACAACGAAGCGACAGCAAGAAGACATTTTGACAATTTTTATTCAAGAACATTTAGATCAACCATTAACGTCAGAAAAGCTTCAGTCAGGAAAGAAACATAACTTAACAGGACATTTCTTCATATGGTCAGGTTCACATCGTACATGTTTTTGGGATGTATCAGTCTTTTGACCTAATAACGGTATTTCTTCTTCTGTGGTATTTTTCACTGACTGGAACTTGTGTCGACATACAGTGTTTCAAAAACATTTGGTAAGCGATTTCTTATTAGTTTAACATTAAAATATAAGGAGAGAAACGGACAAATTCCTACTCTCCTGCAAAATTTTAACAATATGCTTTAGCTGCCTTATAATGTTTTAAAATTAGATTCCAACTTGTTGGAAAATGTCTATTACTCAGCAGTTTAAAATAAAGGAACAAGATTAGACAAACTAAAATGCCACGTCTACAAGATATGGACGGTAATCTTTTTTTTTAAATGGATATAAAATGGATATGAATGTGACAAACTTTTGTTACATCAAGTGCAAGCCCAAAACAAACCTATAAATGACATTTGTAATATAAAACTTGGTAAAAAATACTAATTTAAAACTGTACAATCACCAAGTACACAGAGTGAGCACATCAACCGTTATTCAATTGGCTTCAGTGGCTTCAGCCTTTGGCTCCTGGGGACAGAAGATAAGAAAGCAGTTATATACATATATTATATATATTATATATGTTATATACGTTGCTTGTTTTGGCAGTACGACAGTATATTCCCCCTCTACTGTGATCGTCATCATGCTTTAATTTCATCTTATTTGATATATAGCAAGCCGTCCGCAAGTTTCAAGTCAGGCACGGACATTTCAGATAATTTTAATACCAAATCAGTTATTGACAGATGATAAGTGCACCAAGAAATCCCACATTTGGACTCGAGAAGTATAAATTGTAATAATCCAATTGAATTTTCTGAACTTGCAGACACACAGCTGATTTCCCAGAACTTTGTTTTTTTTTTCCATTTATAATTATCAGTTTTGCTCATAATCACACTCATATGCAGATATATCTGCACTTTTTTTAAGCTTTTGTGACCTCAAATTAATACTTCAAACACTCAAATTAGTCATTTGCGTTCTCAAATTAATTTAAATAACTAAAACAAATTAAAGTTAAATGTTTTGTGGTAGGCTAGCAGCTGTGTTTTGGTATTTAGAAGCCTAAAAATACTACATTAATTTCTTCATATTAATATTGTTAGCTTATCTCATTCATAACATTTGTTCTCGTCCCCTGAAAGATAAGTTTACATAATGTTATATTTGTCTACCCTTTATGTATAGTTTAAAAACAGTCTGTTAATTTGCTCACATGAATTATTTATTAGTTAAACGGCACAAATTACCAGCAAAAATAATAAAAAATATGTTGTGCAAAAATCTTTCCCATGAAAAGAAACAAACCTCGGCCTTGGTGCTCCCATTCTCGGATAGTTTGGCCTTCTTTGCTTTGGGTGCCTTCTACAAATGACATGACAATTGATTACGAACAGATTAGAGCTCTCCAGCTAGAATACAATCATCACATGGTTCACATTAAAGAAAAACAAGTGTACCAAAACATCGAAATTGTTCCCCAAAAGGTCTTTTCCCCCCTTTTTCTTCCTAGAACTAGGCCACTCTTAATTTCCCTTCAAGGACCTGAAGGCCATGAATCAGTTTGACATGTGGCATACAGCATACAGAGATGTTCTGTTGAGATCAGTGTTATCGGTTTCATACCTTTGCAGCGGGTTTTTTCTTTGTGTCCGCTGCAGCTCTGACTGGTTTCAGCTAAACAAGAAGACATTTCAATTAGTATTGTAACAGTAGATTACACAGAGAAAAATAAATGGCTGGTGACACTGAGCTTTGTGATGTTCTCTCAAAAATAATTTTAATATTGTAATTACAAAAGAAATTTGATTTTGATGAATTGATATAGCGTAGCATATTTGTGCAATGCAAATAGACAAGACGCTGGGTTTATGCTAATTTAAATTTCTGGATGAGGAACAAGAATGATCACAAAATAGCTAAATAATAGTCCTTTTATTGTTGATTAATTGTGTTTCTAAGGAGCTTACCAAAGCCAGCCGCGGGGAGGTTCTTCTTTGCTATTGAGATAGGAAGAAAATCTTCAGTAATGATTGCTCATTTACATTTTTAACACATGACCCAACTAAATATGATATCCACAGCCCTAAAAGTGGGCATTCCTGTCAAAAATAGCCTAAATCCGAAAACTAAATAAAATTACACTAAAAAGCAGCAATTAAACACAAATCTCAGTTATAAAACTATGAATGAATGAATGAATGAGAGACTTTATTTCGAACATAAAAATAAATAAAAACAGTAATAACAAACAAAACAAGAGTAATAGTGTCCGAAAAGGAGTAGGTAGAAGTAAAACTTATATTTCCCTATAACCCTTACTCACTTCTCCTCTAATAACTCATCATAGAATGATAATATAATATGATATAATATAAAATAGTATAATATATAAACTATCTCAGATTTATTTACAACCCAAATTAAATATATGAACAGCATCCCAAGTTTATTTACAACCCACATATCCATCCGGAGTTAAACAAACTATTGTTAAACATTGTATAATACTCTTGCAATAACAGAGTATATGAATAATATAAACAATTTATACAAACCTCAGCGGGGACTGACTGAAAGACAAAAGAGAGAAAAACACAATATTAATAAAAATAATAATAATTGAAAAACAGTTTTATGCATGACAACTAAAAACATTCTTAAAATCTTAGACATTTCTGAAGGCATGATCTTGTATTGGCACTGGAAAAATAAAAAGACCTAGATTCTAATTTTGGATGTCACAAAGAACTTCCCGCGCATATTTGAATTCAAATACTGTTGGTCTGTCTCGTCACCATGACGACGCCTTGGCGCGCTGACAGCTTCCTTTGTTTTGTATCAGTGCGCGCCGACAGACAGCTGATGAGATTACTACTATACACTAATCTGGGGCTGTGGAATATACGTGGTTGCAAAACAATTTAAAATTACATCCCAGTCGAGGTTTCACAAAGAAAACATTTTTTTTTTTTAAATTATTGTCTTTATTTTTTTTTTTATTATTTTTTATAATTATTGTCTTTATTTTATTTTTTAATGTCAAATAGAACATTTTGTGTAATTGCAAAATTAATCAAACAAAAATATTCATAATTGAGAAAAAAAAAACAATTTCACATTTGATGCATTTGTTAATATAACACAAAAAAATAACATCAGCCCAACTAGATAATTTCGATTAAATTCCACCTGGTTGACATTTTTGTTTAGAATCAACAAGCAATGAGCAAGTTATCTTATTAAAAAAACAGAATGAGAAAAAAAAGATATAAATAAATAAATGTGACCTCCCCTCCCCCAACTCCTTCCTCTATTTTTTTTTTTGCAAGTTGTGCTTGAACTAACTTTGCTTTTGCTGGATACATAACCTCTCCCCATTCCTCATAGTAGATAATGAGTTATGCATTAACATATATTAATATATATAGTGATAATAAAGAGAGATAAACATGTAGATGTGTAAACCTGGTTGGAGATCTGGAGAGATGTCAATGGCTGCACTGCTCCACAGCTCTGGCGCAGGGCGTGAAAAACACCATTAAGTCGTGTTTTAACTCATTAATATCTATTTTGCATGCCTACTTTAAGCTATAAACTGTTTATTTTAGATGAATTGTGCAGGATTAACCCGCCCAGAGTGTCTGTGTGTGAGAGCTGATGACGCTGCTCTGATGCAGCAGCTATCTAACGGTAACCTCCAAACTAACACCAACCTACAGAGCATTTATACACTTAAATCAATAGAAATAAACCTTACCTTCTTCTTGACCATGTTTGTTGATAGTTAATGAACAGAAAGCTCACAGAAAAAAGAATAAAAACAGGTTGTTTTTTTCTTTCCTGGGAGGAGGAAGAATAAGAAGAGATAACACACAACAACCACCGACCAGAAGCTACTGCGTAAAATGGCGAATGTTTAATGCAAACGAATGTTTTTTGTAGTTTATTCGCTGGAATATAAGAACGAGACCGGATCGAACCAGTTCTGTGTTTCCTCGGCTTCCATTGGACGCGGACACGTCACGTGATTCCAAAATACGTCACTTGATTCTAGAACGCGCCACCCACTTTTTGTGTTAAAGAGGCAGGATGCATCCTGGGAAAATACTGAGTGAGAGAGAGCCGCGAGGAGGCGCTGCTGGATCGATGCTTTCTGATCGATTATTATATGGAAGTTTTTATTGGACCATTTCATAAATTATATATTTGAATGAATATTATTATATATAATTTCAATTACTTTATACACTGTTGGTTAGTTTAATCTGAAACATTACATCACATTATAATTGATCAATTAATACCTTTACACTGTGGAATGCCACACTATAAAAAATACTACATTACAAGTAAAAGCACATAAGAGTTAGCAGCAAAGTATCAAAAGTACTAAAAAGCTCCCATTTAGTGTACTTTATTTATCATATATAAATTATTGGAATATTATTACTAATGCTTTAACAAATAAGTGGTATTTTAATGTTGTCATGGTGCAATGTGTCACAGTATTTAATAGCTACTGCTTATTTCCAACGCCCTAGGGGTATTTTTACACTGCGGCACTGCTACTTTTACTTCAGGTTAACGTACTTCTTCTCAGAGAAGTGGACCTACTTTTTTTGTCTTTAACGGAGTTCCTATTTGTCGATGAACCTAATTTTAACCTAATAATATGGACGTTTTTATTGGACTTTATTAGTCGTAATCCACAGAAGACATTCCACAAATGTGTACCATGATCTGCAAATATTTCACTCTCCACAAACATGTATTTTTGTATATTTGTGTTGTATAAAGTCATATTCATAAAAATTACAGGGCGATTTGCAAATACGCATAAGTTACTCTATAAATATGTATTTTAAGGTTTACATGTAAAGTGATAAATATGCATTTGTGCATCTATTTCTACACTTGGAATGATATTTGTGCATTCGCAGATCACTTCCTGTGGATTTGTGGGCCATGTGACATTTGTAATCCACAGAAGACAATTAACAAATATTTTATAAATATATTACGTATTATATATTTATACTACTATACATATAATATTACAACTATTATCTGCTCTTTGTCCAATCGGACAAAATTCTGTAAACAAACAGGAGGAAAGTTACAAATGTCACGTGGCCCACAAATGCACAGGAAGCAATCTGCAAATGCACAAATAGCATATTCCAATAATTTATGTATGATGAATAAAGTACACTAAATGGAAGCTTTTTAGTATTTTTGATACTTTGCTGCTAACTCTTATGTGCTTTTACTTGTAATGTTGATTTTTTTTTATAGTGTGGTATTCCACAGTGTGAAGGTATTAGTTGATCAATTATAATGTGATGTAATGTTTTAGATTAAACTAACCAACAGTGTATAAAGTAGCTGAAATTATATATAATATTCATAATAATATATCATTTATAAAATACTCTAAATTTAGCTTTTTAGTACCTTTGATACTTCAGGGTACATTTTGCTGCTAACACTTATGTTTTTTACTTGTAACTGAGTATTTTTATACTGTGGTATTGCTACTATTATTGAAGTCAATATGTCTTCCTCTATTGTATAAAAGTGACATGACGATTGCCTCTCTGAAAATATAAATTACTTTTGTTAATATTAATATTGCCTATAGAAGGACATTTAAACAGATAATTATGATAAGTGGATTAAGAAGATGTTTTGCAGTTTGGATGTAGAAAAACTGACTGATCATAAGTAGGAGATAAAATTAAAATTGTTTTTCCCAAATGAACAAAAACCAATAAACAGTTTTGAAAAATATTTGTGTTTCTTTACTTGTGTTAGATCGCTGAATGGGAGTCATAGTTTACCCACCTTTATATATGCACTACAACATTACAACTATTGGCTGAATATTTGCTTTAAAACAATAAAGCAACTATATACACAATCATACTGATTTAATATATGCAGTGAATTTCTTGATTTAAACTGGATCAATTAGTGAAGAGGTCCGATACTTATCCGACAGTTACTAGTAGAAATGAAAGGTTTCGATGATATGGCTGTGTATATAAAGGCTCCAGTAATCTGTGGGGGAAACCAGATACAGATTGGTTGAGATGCTCTTCATCAGCAGCATGGACCTTGGAAAAGTGATATTTAAGACATTGCATACCAGCATATTAAAAAGCCAGATGAAGGCAAGAACTGAAGACAGCCATAACATTGACATGTGATACGTTAAGTACAAAGGACTGAATCGTACATCATTTAGTCATATCTGACATACATTGATCACTTTATTCTGTTAAAGAAAGCTGGTCAAAATCTAGTTATGTCATCAACATCACACTCAACAAACAACACTTTCTTTGGGCCACAACAAAACTGCAAAACTGCACTGACTTATATAAATCTGGACGGCTGCGTTGGGAACGTTCCCCTGGCTTTCACTCATAGAATTTCCAATCAATGGCATGCATTTGACCGACAATTTACACAGTTACTTAACTACATCTTGACCAGACATTTCCACGTATTAGACTTCTTGTTTTTTTAAATCTACAATCATAAATATCAATTATTCTACAGCCCCATAGGGGTAAAATTTCCCTCTCGTTTTGTACAAATCAGTAACCAATGAAACCATTCCCAGTTACTGTTCACTCTTCCCTTTTCCACAGAAGCCCTTTTGGGAAGAGGACAGGAGAGGTTTCATCCCCACTTCAACATGGGTTGTTTTCTCCCTCGGAGCCTTCCTAGGCCAAGACGGCGTCGCTCCATAGGTCATTAAAGTAAGAGTCTCTCTTGTGCTTCAGTGCGTCTAGGAAGTCCTGAATCCGTTCTTCCCGGCAGGAGGTGTAGAGCAGCAGTGCCTCTTGTCTTCTCTGGGCGTCGGCAGGCTTTCCGTTCCCGTGATGCTGCAGGTGCTCCGCTACGCAGGCGCGGTCCGCCTCCAGCTGCTGTAAGGTCTGATGCTCTCGATGGAGGTCTCTGGCTTTCTACAACACACAACACACAACCTTATTTGATTTGGTGACAAACAATGTAGATGTATATTGAAAACACAATACTGAAAACATTCACAACAGACGGTACACATTATGTGACAGACGGTAGGCAACACAAACTGTTTTACCAAGTTAATACTGGACAAAGATATTCGCCTCGTCTTTGAATAAAGTGTAAAAAACAAAAAATCTACGCTTTTCAACTAAGCTGAAGTCATAAAGACGAGGTAATAAGGTTATAACAGCCTTAGCTGCTTTGCAACGATGCATGCAAAAGTTTATTACATTTTCTAATTTACGTTTTGCGGCAGAATAAATAACAGAATGACATCTCAAAAGTCTCAAAATGACAGCGGAGTGCAGTTGAATCAACACCTTTTGGCAGAGTCACAAAAAACAAACATCATGACCCTCTACAAAGCTTCATTCACTACAAGTAGAGCTGCAACGATTATTCGATTAGTTGTCAACTATTAAATTAATCAACAACTATTTTGATAATCGATTAATCAGTTTGAGTTGCAGCTTCTTAAATGTGAATATTTTCTGTTTTTTTACTCCTCTATGACAGTAAACTGAATATCTTCAAGACATCAAGACATTTGAAGACATCATTTTGGGCTTTTGGAAACACCGATCCACATTTTTCACCATTTTCTGGCATTTTATAGACCAAACATCTAAAAAACAACGATTAATCAAGCAAATATCTGACAGATTAATCGATAATACAAATAATCATTAGTTGCAGACCTAGCTGCAAGGCCACTGTATTCCGAGATGTTCTTATTTTGCCAATCTCCCCGTAAACCCGCCGAGTCTGGTGACGACAAACAATCCGTGTCCCAGTATAGGCTTTACCTGAATGGATTTGTGATTTAACTGATATTGGAGGATGGCTTCACACAGGTTCCAGAAGGAGTACTCCGGCCACAGAACGGACTGAAACACTAGACAGGAGTGGGAAGTCTGTAAAGTGGAAGATAAAAAAAGAAAATCAATATAAAAGGCCCAGAGGAGAAGCTGGAAGGTGTTGGACATTATGATCAATTATTTGCTTAATGCTGTCTATCATAATTTGGTGGATAATACTTTGTTGTTGTAGGCAGAAAAATAGATAAATTACATATAAATAAATCATAAACAAAACTCTCTGAAAACAAATAGCCTGCATTTCCTACGATCCAAACATGTATGGTTGATATTAAAGGGAAATACAAAATACAAAAAGAATCCCCTGTATTTGGTTACAGTCTTAATGACGATACGCTGCGTTTCAGACAACTCAGAACTTGGAAATGTCCGACGTCCTACTTAATAAAGTACAATGAATGGAACGCCACTCAAAGTCAGAGTTCCTACTTATAAAGTCGGGGCAAATCCAATTACCCCGACTTCACAAAAGTTATTCGGTAAAAGATAAAAAAAAAAAAAAAAAAAAATGCCAGAAATATGTGGAGGCTGTACACTTAACAAAGTTTGTCACGGTCAGCCATGTTTTTTTGTTTATGTTTGTCGTTGGTTATAGTTTTGTGTTATTAATTGATTTCCAATAATAAATACATACATACATTTGCATAAAGCAGCACATTTGCTCACTCCCATGTTGATAAGAGTATTAAATACTTGACAGATCTCCCTTTAAGGTACATTTTGAACAGATAAAAAAATTTGCGATTAATCACGATTAACTATGGACAATCATGTGATTCATTGTAATTAAAAAATGTATTTATAGAGCACTTTTCATAGTACTCAAACACACTTTACAAAGTGAAATGAGATCTCTCATCATCATCATTCCTCCATGCAGTCATTCTCATCCTCACCTGCCAAAGAAGGAAGTCGCTGAGTCGCACCTCTCCAGAGGTGCGGATGAGCAGATCAGGATTGGGAGAACTATTGCTGTACAAACACTCACTTAGCAACGCCTCTGAAACATCACTGAGCACAACAGAACGACACAAACACAGCGTGTTAGAGCGAAAACTCCCCAGGGTTATCTTTTTATATTCTCTGTCGCATTACGGATGTTGGCAGGATATCAACACCATCGACTCTGTTATCGTCTTTGCCATGTTTTACCTTGCTTTGATCAGGCCCTGCTCCACTCCCCAAGCCATTTCTCTGACCGCGTTGGTGATTTCATATCTTGATGTGTAGGCAAAGCACACATTCAGGAAACATCTGCAAAACAAGTATTTGTATATCTGTTGTCATTTATAATATATAACATCAAATCTGCTTATGTCATAAGTGTGGTGGTGATTAATGATGAGGGTCATAGAAGCAGAGGTACAAATGAATAACACATTTACTTATTGTGCGCCTTGGTTGTGATCACAGCTTTGGCAATGAGCTGCTGAAGGTCGAGTGGCAGCATGTTCAAGTCGCCCAGCACCCGGATACACACACCGTGCTTCTCCAGATTGTCCCTGCAAGAGACGAGAGAGAGGTGTGTGAATAAATGAAAAGAAAAGCATGAATAAGAACAGGGAGAACAAGAAGACTTCTCCTTTTAGACGAGGCTGCTGAAACATGTCTGTCTGCATTTCCCACCTAGAGATACACAAAGGTGCCTAAACAGAGGAGTCGTCAGTTGGTACAGTTTCCCTGAAGCAGTCTGCAGTCCTCCTGTATAAAGCTGGTTAGTCCAGTGTTGGTGTTCAACACAACAACACTGACCAAGCCATCCTCTTGGTGGCAGCAGCCTTGTAGATACTAATAATGACATGCCCACTTTATGATCATCACATGGAGTTTGGGGCAAGTCATAGTCAAGTCAGCACACTGACACACTGACAGCTGTTGTTGCCTGTTGGGCTGCAGTTTGACATGTTGTGATTTTTTATGCTAAATGCAGTACCTGTGAGGGTTTCTGGACAATATGTGTCATTGTTTTGTGTTGTTTATTGATCTCCAATAATAAATACATACATATGTTTGCTTAAAGCAGCATATTTATCCACTCCCATGTTGATAAGAGGATTAAATACTTGACAAATCTCCCTTTAAGGTACATTATGAACAGAATAAAAATGTGCAATTCATTTGTGATTAACTATGGGCAGTCAGCGACAGCCCTACTCAAAAAGAAAGAAATTTATCATCTGTAAAATGTTCCTTGTTGCAGTAAAACATGAAGAAAAGTCTGTCAATCCAAGAATAGATTTTTCTTAGGCCACCATCTAGTGCCCCCCCCGCCCCCCTCTATACAGTTATAGTATAATTAGAGGCAACATCTACAGGTGTAAACTAGATATTCTGGTGTATTTACAAAGAAGAAGTCAGTATCAGCCAAACTAGCAATGGAAACAAGTGATATCGTACCCTCCTATTTATAAGTCAGCCTTTCTTCCTCTTGGCCATTCTGGCATCAGTCCTCAGTGTATCTTAACTCAATGGCCAAATTGTTTTCGTGTCGGTGTCGTCGTATCCAGTTGCAGCAAAAATAAATATTTCTTAGTTAAATGTAACTGTGCTGATTTAAAAGGTGGTTTGCAAACATTCTGGTTTTTGGTTCCCCTGGACTTTACTTTAAGGAAGCTGTGATGAGTCATGTGATGTAGAAAATCTGACTTGTCCCACAAGCAACAACAGCAAAGTGAAAAAAGCTATTTTAAATCCCCGACTTGAATCTCACCGTTCCTCCAACAGCTTTTCAAACTTCTGCCTGGCCAGCTCCATCAGCCCCTCCACCTCGTTTTTATTGCGCTTGAAGTTCTCGATGCTGAAGGCGTACACGGTGACCTCTCGGATGTTCAGATGCTTACACCAACGTAGGGTCTGGTGCGGAGTAAAGGGACAAAAGGGTTACACATTACATGAGCAACCTATTTAAAGGCCAGGTGAACATGTGTTTGAGAAGCGACCGAACCTCTGCCAGCTTGTTGAAGCCCTGCATATGCCCTTCCTGGCGCTCCATGTTTTTCTTGCGTGCAAAGCGGCGGTTACCATCCATGATGAAGGCCACATGTTTGGGCATGGGTCCAGCCTGGGAGACACAATGCAGATCAGACACTGACAGAGACGTTAACTAATGTTAATAATTGTGATAATGTGCTAAATATTCTCTGGTTCCAGCTGGTTCCACCTTATCAAATGCAAAGATTTCCCTGTTTTGTTTTTTAGAGCTTTCAACTGCAGTAAAGCATGGACCCAAGCTGTTTCCTAGCAACGCAATTCTGTTGCCATTCCGTTGAAATGCGTTAAAACGAGGCGTTTGTGACAGAGGGTAAATACAGGTATATTCAGACAGACAGTACGAGGAAAATAAAGTGTTGTTTGAACATTAAAGCATCTAAACATGTTCTAGTAGAAACACAAAATACAAGTATGAACCTGAAGATGAGCACGATATGGGACCTTTAAGTTTGCTTGTTTTTGGAACTATATATCTGTATACATGTTCTTTTCTGTCAACATGAACTAATAAAAAGTTGTTCTTCTTTTTTTTTTATTGTGCAGTGAATTGATTCTTTCATCAGTGGTTAGAGGAGTCTTTGAGGATTCTGGTCATACTAGTCTTTGGTTTTGTTGGTGCAAATAAGCCGTATAATAACAAAAGAATAGATAAAAATGTTAGAATAAAATAAAAATAAAAAAAATGTAATTCTACCAAAATATAATATAAGCTATAAACAAAAATAAACATGATATAAACAGATAGTGCCGGTGTGCAAACAGGTAATTAAACATCGCTGGGGAGCCCATTTCTTTTTTGTTAATTTTGAGAGGTACATACAAAGAGGTACATAAGATAAGATAAGATAAGATAAGATAAGATAAGATAAGATAAGATAAGATAAGATAAGATAAGATGTGAAAGCTGCAACATCAGCAAACAGAGTGAAACTTCGGAGAGGTAAAGGTATACAACAATTATAAAAACAATAATAGAGATATAAAAGATACAGAGTGAATGGGTGAACAGAGTGTGTGCAGTCCATCAATAAATAAATGTAATATGTGCGATAAACAAATGTAGTATGTACATATGTGCAGTCTTTAAAGTGGTATATAGGAACATATTAGAATACACAGATTCAGGCTTACCTTCAGGATATTGGCTGAAATCTTTTCCAGCAGGTTTAATTCACCTTCTCTGATCCACGACATGGTCTGAAAAGAGATGATTTTAAAGGTTTATGAATGTCAACCTTTATAACACACCCTACAGCAATCACACACAACGACCACAACACTGTTATACTGCAAGAACATTATCTGATGTCTAATTTAACATGTAATGTCTAAAACAATGTGAGATTTCCACATGCAGCCATGCAGCTCAGGGATTGATTCATCCGTTCAGTCTGACTACAGATTGCACTTTGTCGCAATGTTCTTGAATGTTTATGTAAAGCACTTTGAATTGTTGCTGAAATGTGCTCTACAAATAAAGCTGCCTTGCCTTTTTTTATATGCTATACTATGACTTTTTTTTTGACATGCTATACTATGACTTATTTTTATTTTTTTGACATGCTATATATGACTTGTTTTTTTTACATGCTATATTAGGACTTTTTTTTTTAATTTTTCGACATGCTATATATGACTTTTTTTTATTTTTTCGACATACTATATATGACTTTTTTTTAAAAAAAATTTTCGACATGCTATGACTTTTTTTTTTTCGACATACTATATATGACTTTTTTTTTACATGCTATACTATGACTTTTTTTTTCGACATACTATATATGACTTATTTTTTTTTTCGACATGCTATATATGACTTTTTTTTTTACATGCTATACTATGACTTTTTTTTTTGACATGCTATATATGACTTTTTTTTTTACATGCTACACTATGACTTTTTTTTAATTTTTTCGACACGCTATATATGACTTTTTTTCGACATACTATACTAAGACTTTTTTTTTCCAACATACTATACTATGACTTTTTCTCATGAAATATTTCATCATGCTATACTATGACTTTTTTATTTATAACTTATACTAAGGATCTAATAGAATCTACTGAGGGAGAAAGCACAAATTCACGCCTGTTAATGAATGTCAACCTTTATAACCCTCCTACACTAATCACACACAATGACCACAACACTGTTTACACTGCAAGAACATGATCTGATGTCTAATTTAACGTGTAATGTCTAAAACATGTGAGATTTCCCCACCATGCATCACATGCAGCAGCAGTCAGTGATTGATTCATCCGTCCAGCCTGACTACAGACACTGAGCACTGAGCTGCTCTAAAAGGCTTTAAAACCCTCAAACAGAGTCACTATTAGTCCAGTTAACACCTGCTCCTAAGAGAAACCGCTTCATTCATTATAACTACTGAACCACACGCTGTTCTAAACACATTTACTGTCATTTGATCTCATTTCAGAGAAGCTTCCAACTCACTGCTTTTACGATGACGACCTCTTCCGCATTGGAGTAAAGTGACGTCAGCGACGCAGTGACGACTTCCTGTCACATGTTTAGTAGATTTTCAAATTATGTGGATGAACTCAACAGTAAAGATCCTCAATATCTACTGAAGTAAAAGTAGAAATACAACAATATAAAAAATACTCAAGTATCTCATATATATATATATATATATATATATATATATATTACAAGAAAAAAAATCTTGATTTAAAATCTTATTAAAGGTCCCATATCGCACTAAAACGGAGTATTTCAGACAGAGAGTAAACACAGGTATATTCAGACAGACAGTATGAGGAAAATAAAGTGTTGTTTGAACATTAAAGCATCTAAACATGTTCTAGTAGAAACACAAAATACAAGTATGAACCTGAAAATGAGCACGATATGGGACCTTTAAGTTTGCTTGTTTTTGGAACTATATCTGTATATGTGTAAATTTTTTTTTCTGTCAACATGAACTAATAAAAAGTTGCTCTTCTTTTTTTTTATTGTGCAGTGAATTGATTCTTTCATCAGTGGTTAGAGGAGTCTTTGAGGATTCTGGTCATACTGGTATCTCCGGTTGATGTTGTTCAATGAGCCGATACGATATGAGACCTTTAGTAAGATTTTAAATCAAGATTTTTTTTTCTTGTAATATATAT
>CAKAOI010026713.1:14934-46075 GCA_916701655.1 Sebastiscus albofasciatus
ATATATATATATATATATATACATATATATATATATATATATATATATATATATATATTTACAAATACTTAAGTATTTTTTATATTGATGTATTTCTACTTTTACATCAGTAAATATTTAGGATCTTTACTGTCAAAGCACAGAATGGGCGCGTTGAGTTCATCCACATAATTTGAAAATCTACTAAACGTCTGACTCAACAGTAAAGATCCTCAATATTTACTGAAGTAAAAGTAGAAATACAACAATATAAAAAATACTCAAGTATTTGTATATGTATATATTACAAGAAAAAAAGATCTTGATTTAAAATCTTATTAAAGGTCCCATATCGTATCGGCTCATTGAACAACATCAACCGGAGAGACCAGTATGACCAGAATCCTCAAAGACTCCTCTAACCACTGATGAAAGAATCAATTCACTGCACAATAAATAAAAAAATAAAAAAGAAGAGCAACTTTTTATTGGTTCATGTTGACAGAAAAGAACATGTATACATATACAGATATAGTTCCAAAACAAGTCAACTTAAAGGTCCCATATCATGCTCATCTTCAGATTCATACTTGTATTTTGTGTTTCCACTAGAACATGTTTACATGCTGTAACGTTAAAAAAAACGATATTTTCCTCATACTGTCTGCTTGAATATACCTGTATTCACTCTCGGTCTGAAACGCTCCGTTTTAGCGCATTTTGACGGAATTGCAACGGAATTGTGTTGCTAGGCAACAGCTTGGGTCCATGTGTACTTCCTGTCAGCTGATGTTATTTACATCCACTGCAACAGGAAGTAAACTGGGACAAATTTAGAATGTTTATGTTTAAAATTGTGTCAAGGGTCTAAATATTGTATATTTGTGACATCACAAATGGGCAAAAATCCTGACAGCTTGTTTCAAATGCAGAGTTTCTGAATACGGGCTGTGTGTATTTCTCCGTATATTGAGCGTTTTGATATTTTAACAGTATTTATAAAGCACTTAAACCTGCTTTATGATATAAAAGACATGAAAATCTCACTTTTTACAACATGGTATATAAATATTATCAGGAAAAAAAAAAGTAAAAGTACTCACAATGTATAGGCCTAAAAACTGATCCTCTGAGTGTTATGGGTCATATAACTATGGATTACATTATTGCATAATTAGTATCACAAGTAGAATTTTGCTATTGGCTAGTCAAGGTTGAGGCAATTTCACTACTTTCTATCTTGCTGGGTGATTTATAACAACAAATTATATTTTATAAGTGATTGTATGTTTTTTGTGTAATTTCTGAATCAGTAAACTATCTAGTAAAGATACCTGGCATGGTAAAAAGGTACAATATTTCCTCTACTACTCTCACAAAATGTACTTATACCTGAGTAAACGTGCTTATGAAATAGTTTCATGTTTAAAACTGCGTAAATATTGTATATTTGTGACATCACAAATGGGCAGAAATCCTGACAGCTTGTTTCAAAAGCAGATTTTCTGAATACGGGCTGTGTGTTTCTCCCTGTGGATTGAGTGTTTCGATACTTTCACAGTATTTATAAATCACTTAAACTTGCTTTATAATAAAAAAAACATGAAATCTCACTTTTTATGGGACCTTTAATGACCAGCAATAAACTAAAGTTTTAAAATGCACTGAATTATTTCACGATTTTATGATTAAATATTTTATGTGCAGTTATTCATATAATGATTAATTTATTTAATAATATCTTTTTCTTTGTGTGAGGCCTGTCCTCTCCTGACTCTTGCCCATATTAATATTTTGCATATCTGCAGTGCAGATCCTCCTGCAGCCTCCTGAGTGTGACAGCAAGTTCATTAACAGTTCTTTTGCACTTTCTAATAGCAAAGAAGAAGTTTCTTTGAGGGTTTTGCAATTCCATTGAAACACACTAAAACGGAGCGTTTGAGACGGAGAGTGAATACAGGTATATTCAGACAGATAGTATGAGGAAAATAAAGTTTTTTTTTTAAATTGCAGAATGTAAACATGTTCTAGTAGAAACACAAAATACAAGTATGAACCTGAAAATGAGCACGATATGGGACCTTTAAAATATACTGAATTATTTCAGGATTTGATGATTAAATATTTCCTGTGCAGTTGATTCATATGATAGTTTATATATTTAATAATATCTGTGTTTCTTTGTGTGAGGCCTGTCCTCTCCTGACTCTTTATTTGCATATCTGCAGTGCAGTACCTCCTGCAGCCTCCTGGGTGTGACAGCAAGTTCATCAACAGTTCTTTTGCACTTTCTAATAGCAAAGAAGAAGTTTCTTCGGGGGGTTGAGGAGGGTGAGGAGGGGCTGGCCCTCTTTCTGTTGTTCCGCTGTTGAATCCTGCAGGAAGGAGATCAGGAGCACAACACAGCGACCAGCCCAGAGACCAGACATCACAGCTACTCACAGCGCGCCTCCGTACGATCAGCCGCTCAGCCGCATCACGGCGCCGCTGCAGGACGCTCAGAGGAGGGAGAAGAGAAGAGAGAGTACCGCTCCTCCAGCTCTACGGTACCGGTACCGGTTCTACCTCCACGGTTAACGGGCAGCACAAGCAGCTGGCAGCTACCGCCGTTAGCCTGAACTCCTCTGCGGGTCTGGGGGGCTCTGTGAAGGGAGGAAGAGGAGGAGGAGAGAGGAGGAGGAAGAGGAGGCTGGAGGTCTGAGACGCTTCCAGCCTGAAGGGGCCGCCGGTTCGGCCACAGGAACCCAGACCCGGACCAGCTAGCTTTGGACCCGCGCAGCTAAGTGAATGGGATGGAGCCGGGACCGTCTGGCGCTGGTACGTTTATATCTTTATACTTTAATGCTTTTGCATGATGCATACTCGAGTTATGGCTGCAGAGATAGGTTGCATATGGGTAAAATAAACCGGGGTAGCCTGGCCTTCTGTGGGGGGGGATGCAGGAGGAGGCTCGGCTGCAGAGATAGAGAGATGGAGGTGGAGGTGGAGGGGGGGCTCTGTCTCATGCAGGATGCATGCACAAAACGGTATTATTAACACAGATTTATAGTCTGAGACAAGCCTTGTTGGGGCTGACAAATATCCTCAGCCATGCATGCGAAGGGGTGCAGGGAGGTCGTGGGAATCTGGGTGAGGAGGGACGAGGTGAAGCCTGGAGCCTGGAGCCTGGAGCCTGGAGCCTGGAGCATGAAGACTGGAGCCTGGAGTCTGGAGCCTGGAGCCTGGAGCCTGGAGCATGAAGCCTGGAGCCTGGAAGCTGGAGCCTGGAGCATGAAGCATGAAGCATGGAGCCTGGAGTCTGGAGCCTGGAGTCTGGAGCCTGGAGCCTGGAGCATGGAGCCTGGAGAGTGAAGCCTGGAGTCTGGAGTCTGGAGCCTGGAGAGTGAAGCCTGGAGCCTGGAGCCTGGAGCCTGGAGCCTGGAAGCTGGAGCCTGGAGCATGAAGCATGGAGCCTGGAGCCTGGAGCCCGCCTTCAAGCAGCAGCAGCTGGCTGCACCCCGCACGCACCTCCAGCCTCCAGCCTCCAGCCTCCCTTTCCACTGACAGCTTATGGTTGCTCTCTCACTGTTCTGGTTGTCCAAAAGAGTGTTTAACACCTACACACACATTACACATTAGGGACACACAGGCCTAAACATCTGCAGCTACAGATGCATCATTTATTTATGTTTGAACCAAAAATAATCCTCCAATTGTGATATCTGTGCATCTGCTCTTAAGATCAGATCAGATAAGATGAACCTTTAATAATCCCCGGAGAGAAATTCAGGTGTCAAAGCAGCAACATCAGCAAACAGAGTGAAACACAGGAGAGGTATACAAACATTATAAAAACACTAATAGAGATATAAACGATCCAGAGTGAATGGGTGAACACAGTGTGTGCAGTCCGTCCATTAATAAATGTGATATGTACATATGTGCATCTATAAAGTGGTATATAGGAGCCATATTGTATTATAACAGAACCTGTTTGAGAAGCATGTCAGTGCATTGCAGTTGTTTCACTCTGATTTCTCAGTGTGATGATCTTTTATTTAGCAGTTTTCTTTGGATAGAGCCAATTAAAACACCAACGAGGTAGTGTTTGACTTCACGCCAAAGTCTGAAGTCCACCTATTGTGGAAAATCTTGAACCCTGGCACTTTTATAATCCGCCTTGTTGAGTGTGTCTTGTACTTTTGGATGGCAGGGTTTTATATATTGAACGCTGAGGTGTTGTTGTGACCTCATAGACCCCGTTAACTCTCTCCGAACCCTCCTTGGATATAGTTTTCTTTATTGGTACAAGTATAAGGCCCTGAGATTGAAATGATGTTGTCAGTCCAGACACTGAACCTTGAATCCAGTTGAATAGGCTTGTTTTTATTTTTTAAGGATGGGGGGAAGGGTCCCCGAGGGCGGGCCCCTCATCTCAAAGTCTGCTTTTGTGTTTGAAGTGTGATTATTCAATGTGCTATTTTTCCAAGATTGAGCTGATTGCCATGTTTAACTCGTGGTCAACAGCCAATTATTCAGAGAGCCAAATTGTTTCGGGCCAAAAACAATTGAAGCATAATTGGCTGTTTCTTCTCATTCATATACTTGGCCTGTTGTGATCTCCTGATGAGGGACGGGGGTCTCCTAGTAAACACACACCACTGGTTTGGAGATTTTAAAGGCTCATTTGAAGTGTGTACTTGCATTTAAGCTCGGTAGCACTCATACTTTAGCTGCATGAAAACTGCTATTACCGCCAAATCGATTTATTTAAAAGCTACAGTGTAGAACTGTAAGCTTGGAAATGTACTTAACATTAGTTGTACTGCAGATCGCACCGAAGGATCATGAAAACGGGCAAATTTGCCGTTAATAAACCAAAATAAAGTACACATAAGTGTCCCTAGATATGACTTTAAAGTAGTGATTTCCTATATGAGACTTATTGCTTGTTACGTCATCGTAAAGACAGTAAGTTGTGAGTGTCTTCATGTTGGTGATGCAGCGCCCAAAGCTCTCTGCTTTAAGTCTCACCGCCCGGGAAAGACTGCTATTGTCTTGGGGATATGTGAAAGCGCTGGCTCCGCTTCTCACCATCTGCCTTCACTGGCACGAGGGCGAAGTGTGTGTGTGTGTGTGTGTGTGTGTGTGTGTGTGTGTGTGTGTGTGTGTGTGTGTGTGTGTGTGTGTGTGTGTGTGTGTGTGTGTGTGTGTGTGAGTAGTGATCACAACTCACTCTAGACACTCTGGCGTTATATTCACACACACATGCGTGCTCTTCTTGCACACGGAGTACGTGTGGTCAACACATGTCTGGTGTCTGTGTTTACGGTGTTTGTCAGATGCGTTTGTGGCGAAGTGTGATTCTACATGTAAACACACACAAACGGAGCTTCTTTCTGTGTTTTATGGCTAATATTACTCTTCCTGTCAGTTTGGCGTTTCCTAAAGGCTTAGTGGGCACACAGTATGACTGAGTGGTTTATGTTTGACCCAATCATTTCCATGTAGCAGCTATTAAAAGCAGGTTCGGGATACACAGGCGCCGCGGCCCCCGATGTGGGAACACGCTCAGTCCAGGACCAAAAAGGCCAAGGTCTCTTCAGCATGACCACAGCGGCACCCCGGCCTCCTCCCATCTCCTCCAACAGCCCTACACACACACACACACACACACACACAGGTCCCCTGATATCCATGACAATGCTGTGTTGCCGTGGTGTCTCCATGGTGAGGCTGGGAATGTAGAGGGGGCCCCCTGTGTTTGTGTGTATGAGGGTGTGTGTTCGCCGTAGCAAGGGCGCTCCCTCTGTCGTACACCCGTGTGTGTGTGTGTGTGTGTGTGTGTGTGTGTGTGTGTGTGTGTGTGTGTGTGTGTGTGTGTGTGTGTGTGTGTGTGTGTGTGTGTGTGTGTGACAGAGGAGCAGGGCAGCTGGGGTCTTTGTTGTGGTGGAGGAGGGCTGTTCTCTGGGGACCCAGAGGTTAAGGCGCTGGGCCCCTCTCAGGCAGGAGTCACAGCTATAGCCTCACATCTAGCACCCAGTCTAGGGTCCCCCCCTCTGTATCAGACCTCCTGGACTGGCTCAGACTTGTTTTTAAGACACAATGCTAGTATGGACACTGATAGTCACTAAATCAGTGTATGCGCTGGGCTACTTGTTACTTCTTCTTCTGCCAGTGAAATAAAAAAAGTCCTAGATTAAACGAGCAAATGAAGTGTGTGTGTTTGATGAAGACTTATTTTCATTATCGATATAATCTATAAATGATTTATATATAATGAATTGATGAATCAATCGCATCAGTAAAAGTCATTATACGCTTCAGGGCTGACCCGAATGCTTCGAATCGTCTTGCGATGTCTGCAACCCACCCGACCCGTCTTGAAACACGGACCAAGGAGTCTAACGCACGCGTGAGTCAGAGGGTGCAAGCAAAACCCCGAGGCGCAATGAAAGTGAGGGCCGGGCACACCACCGGCCCGTCTCGCCCGCACCGTCGTGGAGGTGGAGCGTGAGTGTGTGCGATAGGATCCGAAAGATGGTGACAAGGGGTTAACGTCACGCTGACGTAAAGTGGGTAAAGGTATCGGTGACGTTTTGTGAGTACATGAACACAGTATCGGTGCCGATACCCGATACTGGTATCGGTGCCGATACCCGATACTGGTATCGGTGCCGATACCCGATACTGGTATCGGTATCGGTGCATCCCTGGTATAAATCCCTGAATAGCCCATGAAACAAGGAATAATCCCACATTTATTCATGTTCAACATTAGTTATTATTAGTAGTTCTCAGACAGATGTTTGTATGTGTAGAGGTGTGTGTGTGTACAGTTGTGCGGCAGCGTCACTGAAACGGAGGAGCTGGAGACAGACGGTAGAACATGTCAGCCTGTTGCTCTGAAGAGCTTCCAATACCTTTTGAATATTTCTTGCTGAAGCTCTGAAAGCCCCAAAACTGGTATTTCGGGACCGCCCAGATGCGGTCACCATCTGTGACATCAAAATGATTGTTTGGTCGATCGACCGTTGTCATTGTTGGTGTTGTGTTTAGCAGAGATGTGATCAGAAGCACAACAAACCCGAAGTGCATGTGATGAATCAAATTCAGAAATCACACCGTGCTACATAACTAACGATGTATTCCTTTTCTTCCCTCCCGCCATAATTTCTCTTTCTACCGTCCCCTCCTCCTCCTCCTCCTCTTCTCCCTCGTCCGTCCTCATTTGACCTAATCTGGTTGTTCCTCCTCCTCTTCCTTATGCCATGCCTCCTCCATCTTACCACTTATATAACACACCTCTATCCATTTCCCTGGCTGCCAAACACATTATGCTGCTTAACTGTTCCATTTCTCATCGTTTCTCTCTCTTCCTATCTTCCCTCTTCCTGTCTTCCTGTTCGTGCCCCTCGCTCTCTCACTCTTTTGTCCACCCATCATGTCCTCTTGGCCTCTGCCTACGCTTCCTTCCCGGCTTATGCCACATTTCTCGCCCTCGTCTCCCGGTCCTCCGCTGCTCACAACCACTTCCTCTGCCACATCCTCACTGTATTTCATGTGTGCCTGTTTGCTTCCCTCTGCTTCGACTTGTGCACATCCACTTTCCTCACTTCTGTTGCTGTGAACCTCCTCTTCCTCTTCCTCCTCCTCTTCCTCCTCCTCATCCTCCTCCTCCTCCTCCCCTCTGTCACCTGTCCTCCTCGATGCCTCTCTGTCCTCCGTCTGTCCAGTGCCCATGGGGGCCTTCCCCCCACCCCTGCAGCAGGTGTTCCATGCCCCCCGCCGGCCAGGCATGGGTACCGTGGGCAAGCCCATCAAGCTGCTGGCCAACTACTTCGAGGTGGAGATCCCAAAGATGGACGTCTATCACTATGAGGTGGACATCAAGCCCGACAAGTGCCCACGGAGAGTCAACAGGTAACGGGACGTGGCTCCACCTCCATCTGATCACAGTCACAGTGTTTCTTCATGTCTCATCTGCGACGTCCTGCATTAATCTAACAGATCAGTACTCGTCAGTTGTCATGTGTCTTAAGCAGTTATTAACGTGTGGCAGCGAGCGAGGCGTGCATTTTAAGAAGTCAACCAGCAGCGTAAATGTCTGCAGTGTGGAACAGTTGAAATTGGATAATGAAAGCCCAACAGTCTCTTGTAATCACCGTGTTGCCAGTCTTTCAGGAGGCAGCAACAACAACAGCTACTTTCAACACGAACGATGCAACTGGGATTTAAATGTAATTCTTTCTAACAACTAATTATATATTTTTACACTTTGATTAGCATGTTTTTGTGTCTGCAGCTGAAGCAGAGCTCTTCAGCTCTCCAGTACACCTCACACGGTCTCACTAGCTTTAACGTGCGTTATGTTTGCAGCATGCAAACAGTTAATCGTGATCAATCGCAAATTAATCACATTTTTTTTATGTCTTCAAAATGTACCTTAAAGGGAGATTTGTCAAGTATTTAATCCTCTTATCAACATGGGAGTTGACAAATATGCTGCTTTATGCAAATGTATGTATATATTTATTATTAGAAATCAATTAACGACACAAATCAATGACAGATATTGTCCAGAAACCCTCACAGGTACTGCATTTAGGATAAAACAATCTGCTCACATCATAACATGGCAAACTGCAGCCCAACAGGCAACAACAGCTGTCAGTGTGTCAGTGTGCTGACTTGACTATGACTTGCCCCAAACTGCATGTGATGATCATAAAGTGGGCATGTCTGTAAAGGGGAGACTCGTGGGTACCCAGAGAACCCATTTACATTCACACATCTGGAGGTCAGAGGTCAAGGGACCCCTTTGAAAATGGACATGACAGTTTTTCCTCGGCAAAATTTAGTGCAAGTTTGGAGCGTTATTTATTTCTATATTTTATTTAGCCTCCTTCGTGACAAGCTAGTATGACGTGGTTGGTACCGATGGATTCCTCAGGTTTTCTAGTTTTATATGTTGTCAGTAACTTCACTCTAGCTACAACCTAAAAATCGCAAGTTGCATTAATGCGTTAAAGTAATTAGTGGCTTTAAAACAAATTTGCGTTAACGCGTTACTATCACGTTAACTTTGACAGCCTAGTTAGAAGTAGATAATTAGTCACAAATTAATCAAATTAGGGTCCATATTTTCTAAACTTGAAACCTCAGTGAAAATCATGTATATAGGTTTCACATCATATCACGTCGTGTGATGAAGCAGCAGGAAGCCTCCTCCTCCTCCTGCAGTAGCTGTGTCCGAGTCACCGGACCGGACAGATGGTGGAGTCAAAAGTGAATCTCACTGAACTGACCCTTTCACCTTGGCTGGTGTTTATGCTGCAGAGCGGTCTGAGCCGCTCGCTGTCTGATGCAGGTTAAATCAAAATTGTTGTGTCAAAATCTAGATGAAGCCTCTTGTTTGTGAACGGTTCTTCTAAGGATATTATTGGATAGAATGAATATAATACTGTGAGTGGCTTTCCAATCAACTTTGTGATGAGATGCAGGAGCAAAATATCATTAATAGGCATCTTACAGTTTACAAACAAATGGAATTGAGCAGGTTTATTGCAAAAAATGAAATGTATCCTTATTATTGTGAAGAGACGGTCTTCTATTAGGTTCACTCTCTAACTATCCAGGCGAGCACGGATCGATGTGTTACTTGCAAACATACTTGCAAGCTTCAGTATTTTTGTTTTCATGAAACTAGTTTTCACAACACAGCACTTTCTACAGTAACTGATTTTTAGCAGCTTTTCTCTCATCGACTTCTCACATCGTTTGTGTCTAAAAGCCTCTCGCCGTCCACCGTGTTGCAGTACCGCTCTCCATCTTAACCGTTAGGACTAATGTGCCTAAAAACAGCCTTATTAAAATTACAGTTGTTCCCTTTTAGAATAAAAAAAATATATAAACATAAAGAAGTTATGAGAAAAATAGAAATAAGAACAGAGATGAAATGCAAATGTGTATGCTTTATCAAATATAAATGCAAAAAAATAAATAAATGCAAATATAAAGTTAACTATCAAAGAAATCACAACTCATTTTTTACATTTTAATATTTTTAATTATTAAAAAAGAAAATTAAAGCTGCAGTAGGCAGTATATTTTTTGGCATCATTGGGCAAAAAATCCATAATAACCTTTCAGCATGTTGTAATTCAAGTGTTCTGAGAGCTAACTAGACTTCTGCTCCTCATCATGGCTCTGTTTACAGGCTTTAGAACATCTAGCCCGTGACGGGAGACTTTGACCAATCACAGGTCATTTCAGAGAGAGAGCGTTCCTATTGGCTGAGCTCCGGCTGGTGGGCGGTGCTTGGTATTTCCTCAACTGATCTCAACATGGCTGCCGGCTCACAAGCTTTCTCATTTTACAGCTCAACAGTACACTACAAGATGATTCTGAGAACATCTGAGGAGAGAAATAGGCATTAACGTAGCAGAATATTGATTCATGTTTGATCAGCGCTGCCTAGTTTGACCGTTTGGTCGGAGTTCAGAGTGATTGACAGCCGGCTCTCATAGACAGCAGATGGACAGCAGACCTCAGGTCAGCTCTGACTGCTTGTTTTCTTCCTGTCTGTGAAATCTTGTAGATGCCGTTAGGAGCACCGGAGGACAACAGAGGAACATGATTTTTTTCAGGTGACCTGTCTCATGCACTGCTGTCAGGATATAGCGACCGTTAAAGAAAAATAACTTCAGCTTTAAGTTCTCTGTTCTGTCGTCTATTACTACATGACTTTTCCTGATGTTTTAGATTTTGCCGTGGTGTCGTTTCAGTATCGGTATCGAGATATGTAGGCCGGGTATCGTATTGAAGTCATAACTTTGGTATTATGACAACGCTGGAAACTATGAATCCCCAGACACTTTTTATTGGCCCCCTCCATTTTTTTCTTTCCAGCTGTAACAAATTAAAAACAAGAAAGAGCTGCCGCGGTCTTGATTTGTGACATTTATTACTTTAATCCAAGCAACAAACAGTACATAAAGATAAATTAGAAAGTGCAGTGGGGTGGTGGGGTGTGCTGTCCGTCACGGCTCTCCAGAGAGACAGTTCCTTTTAAAAAAGTCTTGTTTGCCTTTAAGGGGAAATGGCAGCACGCCACACAACACATATGTTGTCATCATGTTTGATCCAGGAGAATTTACCCCCTCCATAAAGACATGAATGCCTTTTTCCCTTTTCACTCAGCTGTCTCCGCTTTAGACTCAAAGTGTAGTGTCACACTCTGAGGCGGCTGTCGGCTCGATGTGATCGGCTGTCATGTTGCACGCTTGTCTTTTGTGTGGCGTCGTGTGTCAGGTAGCAGGGACAGGCTACAAGCAGGAATATAATATCATATATATGGTGAACTTTTCGTCGGAGTCTTGGCACCGGCCCAATCTGTGAACTCTCAGCTTTACTGTCCCGCTGCGGCTGACTGACTAATAGCCTCGGCCCCTTTGGAGAATCATCAATGATCATTTAGAGAGACGGGCTGTGAAATGGTGAGATTAGAATCAATTTAGGAAACCCTTGATAGATGCTCTGTGTTTTATTGTTCTGAATAAAGAATGGCATCTGGTTATTTGAAGCCAGATGTTATCATACAAAACGTGGGGTAGCCATTATTGTTCACAATTTTATTTAGACTTGTGCAACGTTAATAATAATAACTGTATTTCCTCAAGATAAATGAGTTACTTCCCCCAAAACTGAAAGGAATAACTTCTTTATTCTGTCTACTAAAACAGCCCGACTTGTAATGGAGCAAATACGATTAAAAACAAAAAGTTATTTTTATTTAACGGTCGCTATATCCTGACAGTAGTGCATGAGACAGGGAATCTATGTTCTTCTGTGTCCTCCGGTGTCCTCCGGTGTCCTCCGGTGTCCTCCGGTGTCCTCCGGTGTCCTCCGGTGCTCCTAACAGCATCTGCAAGATTTCACAGACCGGAGGAAAACAAGCAGTCAGAGCTGACCTGGAGTCTGCCGTCCAGCTGCCGTCTATTAGAGCCGGCTGTCAATCACTCGCAAACTCCGATCAAACGGTCAAACTAGGCAGCGCTGATCAAATATGAATCAATATTATGTTTCATTAATGTCTATTTCTCTCCTCAAGTTCAGAATCATCTTGTAGTGTACTGTTTAGCTGTAAAATGAGAAAGTTTGTGACCCGGCAGTGGGAGATCAGTTGAGGAAATACCAAGAACCGCCCACGAGCCGTAGCACAGCCAATAGGAACTCTCTCTCTCTGAAATGACCTGTGATTTGTCAAAGTCTCCCGTCACGGGCTAGATGTTCTAAAGCCTGAAAACAGAGCCATGAGGAGGAGCAGAAGTCTAGTTATCTCTCAGAACACTTGAATAACAATATGCTGATTATGGAATTTTTTCCCAATCATGCCATAAATATCCTGCCTACCTCCACTTTAATACCAGTGGCCTCATATATATTCTTTTCTTTGATTTGAACGAGCAATCTTTTGTAAAAATCCTTGAAGATCTCAGTAGAAAAGACAAGAGAGCACTCTAGGAGAGTCCTCTTGAGCTTTAGTGACTTCCCAGTGAACAACGATGTGAACAGAAACAGACACAAATGAACACAATCACTAAATCTCCTATTTAATCTCCGTTTCAACGGAATTGCGTTGCTAGGCAACAGCTTGGGTTCCTGTTTACTTCCTGTCAGCTGACGTCATTCACAAAGACTTCATCTGAAATCGCATACCATGACTGACATGACATACCTAACATGTATACTATCGTTCAGCATACCTTTTGTGTGATGAACGTCAGTGTATCTATTCGGACGCACTGAAGCAGTAATTTACGTCGTCACTTCCCGAGAGCCTCCTTGACGGTTGGAGACGCGTAACCACGGTAACCTGAGCCAACCTCATGTGACCAAAACGACTCACGCTTGTGAGAATCAAAGCTTGAATTATATAATTATATAATTATATATTAATATATATTACGGCTAGCAAAGTGAAAACTTAATATTTACTAGATATTTCACTGGAGATAGAATACTCAGGTTTCCGACATACTAAAAAACATCTCACAAACTGTTTTAGTGTACTGAATCGCATGTTAGTGAGAAATTTCAGACGCAACCATAAACGTCTGCTCAGATAAAGTTGCATGTGTTCGTTCGTTCACCTTCTCCATCATTCAGAGAGGGTCTCTTTTGGTTTTAGGCTTCGAGACAAAGGTTCCAAGAAGGCATGCAAAGGTCAAGCCCTTTGACCTTTTCCTTTCAGAACAGCTCCTCATCCCCCCACACTATATGAAGGCCAAGGCACAGGCATTGAAAGGTGGCCCCCTCGCCCACGCTCTTTTTGTCCTCGCCTCTCCCCCCGTGACCATGAGATACTGCACCCAACAGCTGCATCCCGCTTGATCAATATTCTATCAACTTGAGAACTAACCCACCCCCCCACCCCGATCACAAAAGAGCATCCTGATCAGGCGATGGGTTTAATTGTCTGAGCCGGGTCTGTTTCTGGCGCACGTTAATCCCGTACTGTCTTTGTGTCGTGTTCCTTACAGGGAGGTGGTGGAATACATGGTGCAACACTTCAAGCCCCAGCTCTTTGGCGACAGGAAGCCGGTGTACGACGGCAAGAAGAACATCTACACGGTGCTAGCACTTCCCATCGGGAGTGAGAAGGTAGATGTTGTGCAGTGGTTTTTGCTTTACACCGTTACACCATGCCATTATGCCAGCTAATGTCTCCTCCGGGATCAATAAAGTCCTCTTTGAGCGGGAGTTTGTCTCTCTGGGGAGGAAGGGCTTTATGAAAAGCACTGAATAGAAGGAGCTATTTATCTCCTGCAGAGCACATATGTTCATCTCAGTATTCATCAACAACCACAAACCCAAAACCACTCACTGTTTTATGGAACACTGTTACTGCCTCGTTGGAGACGTCTAGTATTAAAGGAGCATTGTGTAGGATTTAGCGACATCTAGTGGTGAGGCTGCAGAAATAAAAGCAATAGTTTGAATATGCATATTATTATAACTATTTACTTACTTCCTTATTTATTAAACCTTTTTGCCCGGCCGCTTCCCAGAGGAGCATAACGTGAGCGATGGACATGAACGGAAGTTAGAAAACTCCTGCACACAGATTTTGAGAGCAATCTCAAACTTTTTCATGTCAAGGATCCCAAATGGATCCAACAGACCACAGACCATGGATATTTATTATATTATATTATTATATATATTTATATTATTATTTTATATTATTGAATAATTATTATATTATTATTATATTATATATAATATATATTATATATATAATATATATTATATATGATATTATATTATTATTATATATTATATTATATATATAATATATATTATATATTATATTATTATTATTATTATATATTATATTATATTATTATATATATATTTATATTATTATATTATATTATATTATTATTGTTATATATTATATTATTATATTATAAATTATAATTATATTATATTATTATATTATATATATAATATATATATATTACATATTATATATTATATTATTATTATCATATATGATATTATATCATAAATTATAATTATATTATATATATATTATATATATAATATAATATATATATTACATATTATATATTATATTGTTATTATAATATATTATATTATTATATTCTAAATTATAATTATTGAATATTATTATATTATATTATATATATAATATATTAGGTTGTGCCCGTTGTGTCCCATGATTTTGCCCTGCGTATTAAGAAATAGCCAAACATTACAGCTACGTTAAATCCTGTTCATTTCGTGCGTGCTACTGCTGTGCCGATAGCCGTCTGTTTGGGAACAGAGACGTTAATACGTCCACCACGGTACAGGCTGACAGCATGCAGCCCATGGGCCCATAGAAGATAATAAAAGTGATGAATTACAGCCAGTATATCCATTATGACAGACGCATACAGCCAGCAGGAAGCTGGCTGAACCGGATGTCATATGAGCGTGACGTGTAGTAGGCCAGGTGTTTCTGAACCGCCCTCTGTGGTGTGAAAGGCCTTCCTGAATAATGGATCCTGGACCAAACAGGGTTTCCAGTTTACTGCACATCCTGATAATTAGCTTTCCTTGCTAATAGACCATCTTCATTCACTCTCTGGTTATTGCTCTCCTTCCTCTCGCAGCCTTGTTCTTTACCTCTCTCTCTCTCCGTTTCTGTCTTTTCTGTCCTCTATTTCTCCAGGTGGATTTTGAGGTAACCATCCCAGGTGAGGGCAAAGACCGAATCTTCAAGGTGTCCATCCGTTGGCTGGCCAAAGTGTCATGGCGCCTGCTGCAGGAGACTCTGGTCAGCGGTCGGCTGCAGGTCCCCCTCGACTCGGTCCAAGCCCTGGATGTGGCCATGCGCCACCTGGCCTCTATGAGGTACACCTACTGCAGGGATGCTCATTCTGAAAACTTTTCTTAACAGACTATTAACCTTTAACCGACAAGATTTGTGCCTCGCATGCAGCGGTGCGCCTGCTGCAGTGTATGGAGCACAGCAGACACCAGTTCACCGTCCAGGAGCGTTAACTTAGCAGCTACGATGCTGCGTGTAGTGTTGCAGACATGCAGCCACATTAAAATGCTTAATGTCAGTTAACGGTTAAACGGTTAATTATTAATATCCCTAGGTACACCACTGGAACCCTTTCTCTCTTTGATACATCAGTACAGACACAAACAGTGCAACACCCCTTACTCATGTCGCGTTGAGTTATATGCTTCTTAAAAGCAGATTGGAAAGTCTTTTTGCCAAGTTGACAAAACAAACTGTGCAGCCTAGCAAGGTTAGCTGGGTTGTTCCATTCACATGCATCATAGCTCCAGGTGTCAGAGTGACTAAACAAGAAGCTGTTAGCTGAAACCTGTGTGAAAGTGTGAATGTGTGAATGTGTGAATGTGTGAATGTGTCCACTGAACAACGCTGAGCAGCGGAATAACGATAACTGGCTTTAGGGGCTTTACCTGGAAATGATCAATGAGGAAGTTTTCAAGTTGAGGAACAAGTAGTCAGTTCAGTGATCATGTTTCCCTGTTTCCTTATCTGTTTCAGATAAATACAACACTGTTCCTTGTAACTCACATTTCTCTGTGCAGGTTTTCTTGTTTTTTATGTCTAATGATTTCAAGAGCTGACTTCTGTGACCTCCTAACATGAGATGATTGAACATTACTGGATATGAAGTCATGCTGAGGTCATGCTTTGAATTAAGTCGAGTCTTTTTGCACATTCATCATTTTCCCCTCCTCTAATTAGGTACACTCCAGTGGGCCGATCATTTTTCTCCCCACCTGAAGGATACTACCACCCACTGGGCGGGGGGAGGGAAGTCTGGTTTGGCTTCCACCAGTCTGTGCGCCCCGCCATGTGGAAGATGATGCTCAACATTGATGGTGAGTCACTGAAGTGACTGAGTGTCTGTGGAGTCAGTCAGTGATCTCATTGTTCTTTACTGACATTGTATGACTGGGCAAAGGGGGGTCAGAAATAGTGCATTTTACTCTGAGACCTAAGAGGATTTGAACCTCCAATCGTTATATGAAATCATAAATATAGACTTCTATTGACTGCTTATAACTTTAATAATTTGACGTAAAGGCTCATATAGGTTTGTGGGCATCCACGCACCTTTCTGTTTCGCTGCTCTTCTCTGACCTGTGTGGACTTCCTTCTGCTCTCTGTCTCCCTCTAGTGTCCGCCACGGCCTTCTACAAAGCCCAGCCTGTAATCGAGTTCATGTGTGAAGTTTTGGACATTCGCAATATCGACGAGCAGCCTAAGACTCTCACCGATTCGCAAAGGGTCCGCTTCACCAAGGAGATTAAAGGTGGGCTATCGGCCAGTGTGACCGGCAAGTGCATTCCAAACACATCATCATAATCAAATTAATGTACACCTTCATATCTCTGTCTAAAGATTCTTTGCTCACACCTTCCTAGACCTTATGCATGAGTTACTGCCATGTCTTATTAGCAGCATTTCCCTTTGAAGCTCTTTTAATTACTTTGTTTTAATGCCCGTTTGTACCTCTTATCGTTGGCATCCCCAGGCCTGAAGGTGGAGGTGACTCACTGCGGCCAAATGAAGAGGAAGTATCGTGTATGCAATGTCACCCGACGACCTGCCAGCCACCAAACGTAAGTACACGGACAGTATTGAATTACATAATGAAACTCACCCATTGTCTATCTATTCTGCATACCTCTACATTATTAGGATACACCCGTAACGGCTCTGTGGATTTAAATCATCTGTTTAGATATGAATAACTAGTTTGTCAGAGAGTATCTTGTGCCGGGTACCAAGGAGCCACCGGAACAACATTTCAGGAACTAAACTATGAATTTACGATAAACTCTCCCTCCTTCGCACGTTCCTGTTCGTGTTTCTCCTCCGCATCCAAAGAACCGTGAAGATAAATGAAACACGACGACACAGCGTGGTCCTGTTGCTCTCTCTAGCTGCCGTTGCATGATTCTGATGTTTGAATGAATGAGAAGGAGACATGCAGAGGTAGAGAGGATCCGGTCTCCACAGTTGACGCTCCGCTGAGTGTTTTCTGATGATTCGTTTTTGCTTAAGCGGCGTCTCTCTCTTGTTCACTCTTTGTCACACTGGCACCTTCCCCCCCTTTCTCTCTTTCTCTCTTTATCTGACTCATTTTTTGGCACTTTCTTTGCACCTGGATCTCTCCTAGAGGAACTATATTAATCTCTAGTCCCTGCTGACGCAGGCAAAACTGATTTCTAGGGAGTGTAAATCACAAGTTTCATCATGATACAATATTATATTGATTCTTTGGACACCGATACGATATTTTGCCGATATCGCAAAGTCTGCCGCGACACGATTTTGATTTGATTCAATTCTGCGATCAATACGAGACAATATCATACGCCCATTTAGCTCAATCGGTTACATTAAATCAACTCACAAAAAGCAACTGAAATATGATTTAACAATTTTATTACTGGGTTCTTCCAGACATTTAAATGAAAAACTATCTTTTCTTTCAAATAAAAAATAATAAATATAATTTCAAAATAAAGGCATATCTTAAAGATGATGATATGTATTGATGTTTTCACTTTGCATCGATGATATTGGATCATTGATCATTGACTCGACGTATCATTACATCATCACCCCTACCGAGTCCCTCCCCTCATTATATAGCAGCAAAGGTTCCTCTTTATTAACAATATTCATCAGTATCTGTTGTTAATCATTACAGCGAAGGCAACTTCTTCATCTTCACTGTCGTACATGTGTCTCGTCTCCTCCACCAGGTTTCCCCTCCAGCTTGAAAGCGGGCAGACAGTAGAATGTACAGTGGCCCAGTACTTCAAGCAGAAGTACAACTTGCAGCTAAAATACCCCCACCTGCCCTGTCTACAGGTGGGGCAGGAGCAGAAGCACACCTACCTGCCTCTGGAGGTGAGGACGGACTGAAGGAGGATTTAAACTGTGATAGGAGTTTATCATTTAAAGATCTGAACCAATAGAGAGTGAATAAAGATTCATCCAGGATCAGTGCATGTGACTAACTCTGGATTTACTCCTTCCAGGTGTGTAACATTGTAGCAGGTCAGCGGTGCATCAAGAAGCTGACAGATAATCAGACCTCCACTATGATCAAAGCCACGGCTCGCTCTGCACCCGACAGACAGGAGGAGATCAGCAGGCTGGTGAGTTGTAGAGACGACCGGCGGGTGGAGGAGGAGGAAGAGGAGGAGGAGGAGGAGGAGGCAACACAACAGATGTGTCAAACTCAATTTCACTAAAGGGACAAGAGAATCACATCAAAGGGCCGGACAGATATAGTTTATTAACAGCTTTTGTTTAAAGCAGCAGTGGGTAGAAATGGAGCAAATATGATTTAGTTGTTTTTATAAAACGGTCACTGTATCCTGACAGTAGCGCACTAGGTTAAACTAGGCAGCGCTGATCAAATATGAATCAATTCTGTTACGTTAATGCCTATTTCTCTCCTCAAATGTTTTCTGAACATCTCGTAGTGTACTGTTTAGCTGTAAAATATGTGACCTGGCAGCCATGTTGAGAACAGTTGAGGAAATACTAAGCACCGCCCACCAGCCGGAGCACAGCCAATAGGAACGCTCTCTCTCTGAGATGACCTGTGATTGGTCAAAGTCTCCCGTCACGGGCTAGATGTTCTAAAGTCTGAAAACAGAGCCATGAGGAGGAGCAGAAGTCTAGTTTTCTCTCAGAACACTTGAATTACAATATGCTGAAAGGTTATTATGGATTTTTTGCCCAATGATGCCGTAAATATACTGCCTCCCGAAGCTTATATTGATTATATGGTTGCTCGTCCCATACAGCCTTCTCTCATACAATTTAGTCCACATAAAGCTCTAAAGAAAAGTCAACAAAAAAGTAGCTTAGCATTTAGTCGAGCAAATTAAGCATCATGAAAACGTTTTTACGAGTAGGCTACCAATCAGCCAACAACCTGTTGCACAGGCCTGAAGAGGACGATATGTGGGACATTTAATAAAACAAATACAATTAAAAGATCTTTGATCATGTAGTTTCCCATAAAGCCTTTTTCTATGTGCCATTCTGTAGCTTGCAGACGGTAGAGGCACGTCTGTGTGTTTGGTGTACGGAGCACACGTGTTGCTGGGCAGACCACAACGACTCAGCGGGCCAAGTTGATTGAGAAACTAAATTTATTTGGGGGCCGGATTTGGCCTCGAGTTTGACACATGTGGTGTATGGGAATGTATGACTCTGTGATTCATAGTGTGACACACAGAGACTGTGAGATATGATGGACGGCCTCTCTCTCTCCCTCCACAGATGAAGAATGCTAACTTCAACCTGGACCCGTACATCCAGGAGTTTGGGATCAAGGTGAAGGATGACATGGCGGAGGTGACGGGCAGGGTGCTTCCAGCCCCGATCCTGCAGTACGGAGGACGGGTAATACATGCTTCCTTTATTATCTAAAAACAAAAACATGTTGTTATCATGGGAGTCTGGAAATAGGGACACGGCACTGCGGTGGATCTGACCTGTAGTGGTTCTGAGGTTTAAAGAAACCGGTCCGCAGTAGAAAGCATCTTAACTGGATGCATATACCGGTCTGGTTTAGCAACATTACATCATATGACCATAAACTCCTGATGAGGACAGTTACAGGACATTTACACCCCTCTCTGCAGGAAGAAAGCTCTTTGCATCCTGCAGGACACAAGTCATCCAGCATATATAGTCTTATCTCTTGTCTTTCTTCAGGGAAGCGCCTACTGAGCATCAGAGCTCGGACCTGTCGCCTCAGGCAGGCGGTCAGGCTGCTGAACAGTAGCGCTAAATGAATGCAGAGCTGTGGATTGTTTTTTATGGTTTTTAGTTTTTTTTATTATAATTTATTTAACCTTTATTTAACCTTTATTTAACCAGGTTAGTCCCACTGAGATTAAGAACCTCTTTTCCAAGGGAGACCTGGCCGAGACGGTCAGCAGAGAGAACACAAAGTTGCAGACGGAGACACAAATAGAGATAAAATACAATTCACAAACACTAAAAGCACTAAAATGTGCATTAAAAGAGAACTATCTAAAGACAAAAAGGAACTTTTCTGGGAGTCAGCTGTACAACAAGGGAAACTAAAAACATTGGCATGCCGTAGAGTCTGCTTCTAAAGCCTTCATCTTAGATTTAAACATGTTTAATGAGACCAGCTCCTTGATTTTCAGCTCATTTTGGAGCAGATTCCAGGCTGACGGTGCAGAATATGCAAAAGCCCTTTCCACAATTTGTGTCCGAGCTTTTGGGACAGAGAGCACAAAGAGGTTCTGTGAACACAGTGAATACTGTCCACAATTATTTTGCGTAGTAAAAACACTTGTGGGAGCAGACCCAGAATCACCTTTATACCTTTTATTATCAGGTATTGTCTTATTTATTGTAGTATTTATCTGGTGTACTATTTATAGATTTTAAGGGCTGAGAGGGTCAAAGGCATTTCACTGTACTTTTAAATGCATATGACAGATAAACTTGAATAAACCTCATTTGGTTCAAACGTCCTCTCCTCTGGTCCCGTCTTCCACAGAACCGTGCCATAGCGACCCCCAACCAGGGAGTGTGGGACATGAGGGGGAAGCAGTTTTACAACGGCATCGAGATCAAAGTGTGGGCCATCGCCTGCTTCGCCCCTCAGAAACAGTGCAGAGAAGAGGTGCTCAAGTAAGTACCGCGCCTTCGCAATCTGCATTTGATCTGCTGAATAGCATGGATCTCTTTGGTCATACATCAATATAGATCCGTATTCATTGTGTGTATTACTATTTCAATGTTTTGGGGATATTTATGTTATTTGTAACACGGTTATATGGAAATGAATAGTAACTCCCAGTAATCAGTAAACATGGCTAAAACATGGAGAGCACATGAGTATATCTTTATCATTTGTATCATAAATGGTGTATTTTACATCAGATGTAGAGTCCCAGTTGTAGTAGAGAGGGTAATATAATATAATATAATATAATATAATATAATATAATATAATATAATATATGAGTATAATGCCTTTGAAATTGAGATTTTATACTAGGCGAGGATAAAAATGTTACTTTTTCTTTTATTGCGTCTCCATTGTACTCCCCATAGTGATATAGTTTAGTTTACTTACAATGGATTCATGTTCCTTAGCTTCTTACTTTTCAAAGGAGACCAGATGTATGCATCTAAGCCTCGTGGTTGAGGAGCTAGTCCTGATTCATTTAGGTAGGTTTTTTAGTTCTAGTTTTTTCCCGAGGGGATACGGTTAGTGCTCAACAGGTTAAATCATTTTTAACATATTATTCTTTGGCTGTTTTGCGTTTAGTAGTAAGTCACTAGATCTACATTTGGTATCTCAAACACAGCGATTGGTTTCTCTATAATATGATCCATGATGTTTCCTGATGACAGGGCAGCGATACGGTGAAGGCAACGGTAAAGGATGAAAAGCCCTTAGCCTTAACTTGATGAATATCGTGTCAACTAATCTGGTTTCCTTTCAGGAACTTCACGGACCAGCTGCGTAAGATCTCCAAGGATGCCGGGATGCCCATCCAGGGCCAGCCATGTTTCTGTAAATACGCCCAGGGAGCGGACAGCGTGGAGCCCATGTTCAGACACCTGAAGAACACCTACTCTGGACTGCAGCTCATCATCGTCATCCTGCCGGGGAAAACTCCCGTCTACGGTAGGCTATGTGCTTTTTGTCTTGGATATACACTCTCAAGACAGATTGTTTGAAAGCTAAATGTTACCTCAGTCCTTTAGCTTCATGGTGTTCTTCATGTTTTCAAACTGTCCCCCTTTAGCCGAGGTGAAGCGTGTGGGGGACACCCTCCTGGGCATGGCCACGCAGTGCGTCCAGGTGAAGAACGTGGTGAAGACGTCGCCTCAGACTCTCTCCAACCTCTGCCTCAAGATCAATGTGAAGCTGGGAGGCATCAACAACATCCTGGTGCCTCACCAACGGTGAGCTTTTGAATTAGTTAGTTGCACACATTCGTGGAGGACAACCGTGAGGATTTGAATACTTCTGTCACACACATATATAACCAGGTGTATGACCTTTGTTTAACCATCCATTCATCCATACAAGACCTGGGACTGCAACTTTTCCATATATGTCACTCTTAAACAATAGGATTGTAATTATCTTGAAGGGCCAGTGTGTCATTTTTATTTTGGGGGATCTAATTTTAAGTATTTGAAGCCCACAAAGTCCCGCTGGTTGACAAACTGTATTGGCCCGTCTCAGTATTTCAGCCTGTGATGATGATACGACTCCTCAAAAGCAGCCCCACCCTTCCTTTACGAGCAAATGTAATTTGCATCTCCTCCTCCATTTGCCCTCTCAGGTCAGCCGTGTTCCAGCAGCCGGTTATCTTCCTGGGAGCAGACGTCACGCACCCCCCTGCTGGAGATGGCAAGAAGCCCTCCATTACTGCTGTAAGTCTCCGAAACAACGCCTTCATTAAAACAACATTAGTTGACCTGGAACACAATCTCAGGAAAGAGGAAGGGAATGTGCAGCTACTGCATGACACACAAAGGCAGGTTAAAGGGACTGTTTGTAACTTCTTACATGTATGAATCATTGCGGGTCGGTGTCCTATGCGTGCTCTCGTGTTGTAGACATGGTCTAAGTGGAGCGGCTGAGACACATACATACTTATGTTTTAATATAACTCTAAAACTGCCTCATCAGTGGAAGAGAAATCAGCTTTTCTCGACTTTCTAGTTGAAGTATTTCTGTTTGTCTTCGATACAGTCGGGGGGTTATTTAAGTCTAGTAGTGGTCATCTCAAGAGGAGCAACAGCGTGAGGCACTTGGCTGCCGCTTGTTTTAGATTCCAACAAGTCAAAGTAATTCATTTATTCATTTCACAGCATTGATGTGCATGAATGTCTGGCAGGTTCTGTCCACGGCTGCTGTTTGTTTTGGACTAAAAGTGCCTTTTAAGAACAACGGATGTCTGCCAACACGGGGATGTGAACCTTGGTCTCTCATTTCAAACCTTTTCAAAGCCATAACAACTGTGTTGTTATCTATATAGCTCTGCAAAGTGAAAATAACATCTAAATAATGTTAATAATTGCCACGGTGTAGTGATGGAGGTCCAGATGCTCAGCTGGCACGGGGCACTCCTTTTTTTTTGTTTATAGCCAAATAAAAAAAACAACAAGGTCATGTAAATAATGCAAATGACCTCAGGATGTCAGAGGAAAGCAAACACGTTTGGTCGTGGTTGCTTGGTGACAGTGGCACCGGGTGACCGTGAAGCACAGCAGTAAGAGAAGAACCCCACAGCTATAATAAATAGAGAGCTAATGTCATTACATTCAGCTCATATGGGAGTATTTATTATCGATAGAAGAACAATAGAAATGGGAGAATAATATGATATTCTATATTACTGTTTGATTGATGAGATGAATTCATCACCTTGAGCTCTGGTAACTTGGGATGGGCGTTTTAATTAAAACCATGATTAGTCACAGTCCTGATTTACGGCATTAATAAGTATTGTGTACTCTCGGGCAGCTACATAACACTTAACAAGCTATTTAGCCTGAATTACTGTCCAGGTGCTTTTGTTTAGTTTCTGTTCTGATGCATTAAATTAGTGCTTTGAAAATCCATTTCACGAGAGACTGCTGTCTGACTTTTTTTGTTTAGACTCGGATGCACAGTAAATGAGACGGAGCGGAGAAAGAGGCAGTAGTAAGAGAGGAGTTAGTGAGGGATGAAAAGGAAACAAATGGCTCATGACTGACTCACGTTCAAAAAAAGGAAATGACGTCAACCCTCGTCCGCCCTTGACCTCAGCTCAACCGTGGTTGGCTGTGTTGTTGCCTAGCAATTATGACAAACGCTGGAGTCACACACAGAGAGGACGGGAGAGGAGAGGAGAGGAGAGGAGAGGAGAGTGGGTTCGTCTAGTTCCTCCTGACTGAGGAGAAAACTGGTGAAAAATGATGTTGTAGTGCAGTGGAAGAATTTGAGGGGAAGAAAAATAAAAGGTAGATGTTGAGCCTCCCACACTTCCCAGTGGAGACCTCTAGGGGATGCTAACGTACAAATATACACATTGAGACAAATGACTGATGGATTGAGATGTATGATTGTTTCTCCATCATACATTTGATATTTCTGCAAAGCACCTTTATAATACCCAGTGCATTTATTTAGCGTACGTGTTACCGGTGTGAATCAAACCCTGACTCTGTCACTTCCTCCCTCCCGTCTCTTCCAGGTGGTAGGCAGTATGGATGCTCATCCCAGCAGATACTGTGCCACAGTGCGAGTCCAGAGACCCAGGCAGGAGATCATCGAAGACTTGTCTTACATGGTGCGCGAACTGTTGATTCAGTTCTACAAGTCGACCCGATTCAAGCCCACCAGGATCATTTTCTACAGAGATGGAGTTCCTGAGGGACAGCTGCCACAGGTAATGTGACGTCACGGTAGTTGAACCCACCGGTGCAGGAGGAAGTACCTGAAAGCCACCCTTGAGTGAAAGTACAGATATCTAATCAGAAAACGACTTTAGTTGAAGTTAAAGTCACCAGAATATTACTAGTCTTAAAGTATCTGATATTTACTGTCATTTTCTGATATTAAATATAGTTTAAAGAGATTTAAGAGGGCTTTAAGAGCAGTTTGGGATTCTGTAATCGAGTCCAGTGTGCGGAGGTGAGTTCCAAAGTTCGGGTGCAGTGTAGGAAAATGCCCCAGAACCCAAATAACTTATTTCTTATTACTAAAATTTGATGTTGGCAAAAGTGCATGTTAGCATTTACCTATGAAGTTGATTATATCGGAGTGAGTGCTAATAAATAATGTTCTGGTGTGCAGATCCTCCACTACGAGCTCCTGGCCATCAGAGACGCGTGCATCAAGTTGGAGAAAGACTACCAGCCAGGCATCACCTACATCGTGGTGCAGAAACGCCACCACACACGCCTCTTCTGTGCTGACAAGTCTGAAAGGGTGCGCTTCCTATTTTAGAACATGTTTTTTTATAAAATGCGTTCTCTTTTCATAGTGACTTGTTTTCATACGTTTAATAATGATCATCTGGTGTTTTTTATTGATAGATTGGGAAGAGTGGGAATATTCCTGCAGGGACAACAGTGGACACCAGCATCACTCATCCCTTTGAGTTTGACTTCTACCTGTGCAGCCACGCGGGCATACAGGTAATAAGAACAGAAACACAATGTTTTACTGTAATTCAGTTTTTAGAATCCCTGAATAGATTATAATAAGAGAGAATGACATCTTACTTTTTTTTGTGTGTTTCATCTCATTTCCATTGCCTTCTCTCCGTCTCCAGGGTACCAGCCGGCCGTCTCATTATTACGTCTTATGGGACGACAATCGTTTCACGGCTGACGAGTTGCAGATTCTAACGTACCAGTTGTGCCACACTTACGTGCGCTGTACCCGCTCAGTCTCCATCCCCGCGCCAGCCTACTATGCTCGTCTTGTGGCCTTCCGTGCCCGCTACCATCTGGTGGACAAAGAACACGACAGGTTAGTGGTGTTATGAAAGATGCAACGCTGATTGCTCATGATGACACAGCTTTTGGTTCCCCAAAAGTTTTACAACCCACAGCTATTGGAACATTTTCATTTTGTAATATAAATTTAAAGTTGAGGTCGGCAAGTTGGAGCAAATATGATTTAAAAAAAAAAGTTATTTATAAAAAGTATTTTTATAAAACGGTCACTTTGTCCTGACAGTAGTGGATGAGACAGGTAAAAAATCATGTTCCTCTGTGTCCTCCGGTGCTCCTAACGGCATCCGCAAGATTTCACAGGCCGGAGGAAAACAACCAATCAGAGCTGATCTGGAGCCTTGCCGTCTCTGAGCAGCTGTCAATCACTCGCAAACTCCGATCAAACGGTCAAACTAGTCAGTGCTGATCAAATATGAATCAATATTCTGTTACTGTAATGCCTATTTCTCTCCTCAGATGTTGTCAGAATCATCTTGTAGTGTACTGTTTAGCTGGAAAATGAGAAAGTTTGTGACCCAGCAGCCATGTTGAGATCAGTTGAGGAAACACTAAGCACCGCCCACCAGCTGGAGCACACTTTCTCATTCATATTTGATCAGCGTTGCCTAGTTTGACCATTTGATCGGAGGTTGCGAGTGATTGACAGCCGCCTCCGTTGAATGAACAGCCAATAGGAACGCTCTCTCTCTCTGAAATGACCTGTGATTGGTCAAAGTCTCCCGTCACGGCGGACAGATTTTTTAAATCCTGAAAGCAGAGCCATGAGGAGGAGCAGAAGTCTAGTTATCTCTCAGAACACTTGAATTACAATATGCTGGAAGGTTATTATGGTTATTATATTATGATTTTTGCCCAATGATGCCAAAAACATTCTTCCTGCCATCGTTTTAATAGAAATGTTCTGCGACACTGTTTGCATATGAAGTGACTCAAGTTTGAGAGACTATTGGTGACTGTATATCCGATTTGAAGTGTTACTCATCTTCTCTCCCTGTCATCTCTCTGCAGCGGAGAGGGCAGCCATGTGTCCGGTCAGAGTAACGGTCGGGACCCCCAGGCGCTGGCTAAGGCCGTTCAGATTCACCACGACACCCTGAGGACCATGTACTTCGCCTGAGCTACGCCAACCATCACCGCCATCGACCCCCTCTCCCGCCTCATTTCTACCTGAGTGGGCAACGCAGCCCGCCGCCACCACCACCTCATCCCCATCCCTTATTCCCAATGACTGCCCACCACACATACCCCCACAGACCTGCCAGTCATTAACCCAAAAAACCCAACAAACATAATGCCCTTCACCTGTAAAACACAGGCAGACTCTACAGCCTCATGCACTCAAACGGTTATGAATATTATTATTATTATTATTGTCATTTTGTTGTTTTTACTTTACCAGGACTATTGCTCTTTTTATGTTGAATTTTTAAAACGTGGGTATTATTATGTAATTGTATTGTACGCTACCTTCACACTCCTGTGTATGTAAGTATGCAATACGGATGGGAGGACAATAGGCGGAGAAAAAAAACAAAAAAAAACACAAAAACCTTTTGTAACTGCCACGATGCTGCCTCTTTACCCATCCCAATGCCGAATGCCAGTGTTCCAATCCCCTTAGTACGGGGATCCTCCAGAGGGGCGGTACTGGGCACGCACACTTACATGTATCATTTTATCGTTGTCATGAACTACATTCATGTTTTTAATGTGTTTTTTTTTAATAATGTCATTTTTTTAAACTGCCTTGAGGAGTCTGAGGTATGGTACATTAGCACTTAGTTAGCATGTAGGTGCCACCAGTCCTGCACATAAGAGTTTGTTAGTACATGTAGACAGAACATACAGTACAGAAAGAGCAGGTGTAGCATATCGTAGACGCAGGAGAGAAGTCCTGCCACGCTCTCTGTGCTGGTCGGTCAGTCCCTTAGAGATTTAGCCTGTAGAGGCGAGCTTAGCTTAACAATAGAGGGACCATTTGCATAGAGTGTATCAAATATACTTGCACCCCATGCACCTAAACCAGCATTATTAACCAGCCAAAAGTGATGCCAACCAATGGAAAAGGGGCACTTAAACAGGAAGATAATCTTCCGTTTATGTATGCGTTGCTCTTTTAGTATTTACGAGGCACTTTTTCTTTTATTATTATTTACTTGTTGATTTATTTCACTTCAAAAATGGTGAGAGTTGTCTGTCCTGAGGCTTGACACGGACTCGTTTGAGGTTTTCACACTCACACACCCGCATAGCTTTCAGAACAAATAGGTAACTAAGGCAATAGGCAAGGTCAACACTCCTCTGTAGATTTGAATGCAGGCAAATACGAAGTCTGTGATCACTTAAGTGCTGCAAAAGCTGAACTCGCATTCAGCGACTGACCTTGCTCCGATCATTCTGCACATTCCGACATGTATCGGTGGAGGATGACGACACACGGTGTGCTCTAAACTTCCACGCCGGCGCGCACTTCTTCGCGTACCTACACACACTTGTCCCCATTTTTACACAAAGCTCTTCCCTCTGCAGGCATTTACAACTCATAGCCTGAACAGCAGAAGCACACACCTATCTGCCCTCTCCGTCTCTTTCTTAGCATGTAGAGACGGACCTCTTCAAATGCACTTGTCCCCCTTATTTCCCTTTCAAGCCAAACGATCATTCTTCCCATCATCACCGTCTATCCTTGCTGTCTCTATTCTCACTTCTGCAGCATCCCCTGCCCCCCAATCCCCTAGCTCGTGTTAGCCAATCCCCATTGGTGCTCTGTGTGCATGGGCGGCACAGATAGGGGATTGCTACATTGGACAGGGTGGGCCACAATTACTACTACTTATTAATATGCCCTGCCTTTACATCTAGTCACTTTCTGGATTTATGAAAAAAAAAAAAAATGCATGTAATTATTTTTTATGACTGGATATTCTGAGCCACCTTATTTTGGTTTCCTTAGAGGTAGGAGCCTCGCGCTCGCCACTGCCCGTCAGTCGTTTTGCCTCGATTGTGTAATGGTTATAAAAACTGCTTTTTCTTTTGTCATTATTATTATTATTGTTATTATGAATATTGTGACTAGTGTCAGAGTGCATCCTCAAGAGGGCACTGTGGAGACAAGTCTCAAGATTCCACCTCAGTTGCCCTTTAAGCGCCTCAAATGTTGTCTGATGGTCAGAGCCCCTCCTGCGCTGAAAGGGATCAAAAGATGAGTTTTGATTTTTTTTAAATCATGTTTATCAACTTAACATAATCAAAATGCCTTCGTACACCGTTTTACCGATCCTTTCATTGTGTCCGAGGTGATTTGTACATATAAATATATAATAATAACCTGTTATGTATTTTGGCTCACCAGTTGCCAGGCCTTTCACAGTCGGGGCCAGTGTTTTAACCCCTCATTCTGTGCTGGGAAAAAAAACAAAAAACAGAAAAGAGAAATCAGTCTGGGGGGCATTTCCCAGTACCACTGAAACCAGATGCAGTTCTTCACTCACTGAAGCCACAAAGCACCTTGCAAAGAGGGGGAGACGAAACGGCAGTCACCCTGGAAATGCATCATGTGGACAGCGGAGAGTCCACTCCTCCTCCCCACACAGCCTCACTGTCTGACTAAGCAATATTGAAGCCACTGATCAAGAACAGTCCTTGTCATAGCACTTCCCAATAGATTTGAATGAAAGGACATGGAAGCATATTATTTTGGCTCTGTATGTGATAGTATGGGAACTCTGTTGGGGCGGGTTATTTTTTAAAGAAAATAAAATTGTTTTTTATTAATCCTGTTGTTGTTTTAATTATAACTTTATACATTTATGTTTAATTTACACTCAAAAACGAATGATCTATGGAGGACTGAAGACTACTTTTATTAGTGTTCCTGGTACAAAGTGCGAGGAAACCTATTGTTTTTGTAAAGATTATTATTTTTCTGCTGCGGATTCGCATTTTTGAAAGACTTGGCACGCACGGAAACTCATGAAAATTGTAAATTCGCATTAGAACTGTAAAGTTCTGTAGTGATTGGGCTCGGGCGTTTCCAGCGGGCTCCATAGCTCCCTCTAATGCAGGCAGGTTCGAGAAAAAGTTACTTCCATCTTCACAAAATTCGAGTAGGTCATTGCTCACATCTGCAAGAGTGTATTAAATATTTTATATACTTTAGGATGCACAAAAACTATTCTATTTCTGTGCAAATACATTTATTTTCAAATTAACTTGCACATTTGTTTTCATAATTGAGAATTTTATTTCTACATTTCTTCCTTTATTATTTTATTTATCTATTCATTGAGTCATTTATTATACCCCGACAACGTATAGTCGGGGTCCGTCCGTTCTTGCGTCTGTTCGCGTGTCACACTTTCTTTTCCGGAGCAGAACTCGGAAACTATTTAAAGGTCCCATATCGTGCTCATTTTCAGGTTCATACTTGTATTTTGTGTTTCTACTAGAACATGTTTACGTGCTGTAATGTTCAAAAAACACTTTATTTTCAATCATACTGTCTGCTTGAATATACCTGTATTTACCCTCCTGTCTGAAACGCTCCGTTTTAGCGCATTTTGACGGAATTGCAACGAAATTGCAATGGAATTGCGTTGCTAGGCAACAGTCCATGTGTACTTCCTGTCAGCTGATGTCATTCACACACACTGCAACCAGGAAATAAACTTACATTTAGAACGTTTAAATCTGTGTTATGGGTCTAAATATTGTATATTTCTGACATCACAAATGGACAGAAATCTTTCAAATGCAGAGTTTCTGAATACGGGCTGTGTGTGTTTCCCTGTAGATTGAGTGTTTCGATACTTTCACAGTATTTATAGGACTTAAGTCTGCTTTATAATAACAAAAAACATGAAAATCTCACTTTTTTATAATATGGGACCTTTAACTTAAGAACTTCATATTTGGTATGAAGGTTGACAGTGTGGTCTAGTAGTTCCTTTTGGGGGATTAGTAGTCCAGGCTGCCCTGGATTTGAGGAAGGTGAGCTAATAACAAGCTAGATTGTGCTCAATAGACTAATTCCATTAGTTCCAAAGGGGCAAAACCTTTGGCCCTACTTTAGTATTG
>CAKAOI010026714.1:0-63101 GCA_916701655.1 Sebastiscus albofasciatus
AAATTGAAAATGAGATGTAATGAGATGTTTGGAGATCGACATTCACACTAATAATGTGGGACAAAGCTTCTCAGAAACTACACCAGTATAAAACTACACTAGTCCTACGTACAGGCCTCATATATCGGTGCAGTCACGAAGGTTCATATTTCAGCACAGCCCTCCTCCCCAAAAAGGAGAATAACCAAAGAGGAAGTGAAAATACAAAATGCTATGATACATGTTAAGGCAGAGTTGGAGAACAAACCTCAGCATCTGAATGCCTCTGTCCCAAAACAGGATATTGTGTTGCTACACTCAGGATGCACTAAATTTTCTCTTCATCAGCAACAGTGCAACCTCACTTTGCTCTAATAACCTCACGAGTAATCTTGTGCCTCCTTACAGCAATCAATGCACTTGTAGTTTATAAACTATCAGTGAATGTGTGAATTTTAGCCCCTTTTTTCATGCAAGCATGAACCACTGAATCGCAAAACTCACCAGACAATTTCTTACATTTTTCAAAGTGGTTGCACAATGCTTGCTAATGTGTTTGGGATGGTTGCCGGTGTATTTAAGAAGTTGCAGGGATGTACTTGGGTGTTGCAAGGTAGAATTGAGTGATTGCTTGGGTGTTACTAAAAGGTTTCGGGCATGTTCAGGCAAACTAAGATGATAGTAGCAAAAAGGAGTGTGTATATATATATGTAGGAGTAGTATTCCTCCAAATGCCTCAATCACATATATGGATTCAAAATGGCAGGATGTCTTTTGTCTCTCACAAGTCTGAAGCTTGGGTGTTTACGTGGAGCAAGACATTTACATACTCGGCTCTGATTGGGCAGTTATTTTCTCATGTTTTCTCACGTCTCCCCCTATTATTCTGTATGTGAAAACAATAATACTTTGATAGCACAAATACATTGGCTCATAATATCATGCAGTAACAGACAGACTGATGTATTGATCCACGCTTAGTGCCACAAATCAAAATGCCAGGGGTTTAGTTAATAAGATGGCGTGTTTGTTGTCCATCTAGGGTAAAACATTTAGCTAATAGATATCACCATGAAACTTCTTATCTTATCAAATATGTGCTAATTTGCATACATTTCCAGAACAGAAATCCAAACATTGGATAAAGCCAAGTTCAAAATTCTTGTTTCATCTCTTTGTATCACTCCATAAATCAGCCATGTTTTTAGGAATAAAATGTTCTATAAATCCGGATATGAACGATATATGAATAAACCCCTCTGTAAAAACATTCAGAATATAGATAGTAAAGTTACACAAAGTTTGGTGGATGTACTGTTTCTGCAATGCTACTGAACTGGAGATTTCTGGCTCAGAGTCTGAGAAAAGAACTAATTTTAAAGATATATAGGACTATTGTAAAATCCCAGACATTTTGCAAGACACTACAGGTGAATAAGGTAAAAAAAAACAACTAACTGATAGATATCACCATGAACCTTCCCCAGTTGATTATAAATATTAAAACAATTATTTTTTGTATGACAAGTTTTTTTAAACGTTATGTTTAAATATGCAAATGAGGCATTATCTAACGCTAACTCTCGGTGAATTTAGGAGAAATCTATGGATGCAAATAGAAATTATAGTAAAATAAACACCTACAAGTGTATTTTGGATGTTTTCTTTCCACTAGTCTGAAAGAAAACATATTATGGAAGCAAAAATATGTTTTTGCCTGGGGTATCTCGCCTTAATAGACAGCATACACAGATGAAAATAAATCCACCTACTCATGCCATCACTGAATAGAGAACTAGACACAGTACTTCCTGCTATAAACCTGCAAACTTCTCTTTCTTTATTGTTTCAAAAATATCCATTTCATGTTTTTACATTAAAATGCAATGAAAAGTCGTCTCTTGCCAGTGTCAGAGTGGACAGGTAGCCCTAGCAAACACCAGTGGCAGATATCAAGAATGTGCATCAAAGTCTATGAAGGTGGATGCTGCACTGGACCATTGACTCTGATGAGTCATGTTTAGCATAAATCTCTTGCACATCAGTTTGTTCCAGGACAGGAAGTGGATGGGGCCACTTTTTTTGCCATTTCTGGAGTGTGACATCCGTGCAAGCAAGACAGCGTGTGTGTGTGTGTGTGTGTGTGTGTGTTTTTGTGTATGTCGCCCCTACTTCCCTCCCAGCCCCCCCTCTTTACCAGTAGCAAAATGTTGAAATGTGCCAATCTGAAACATGACACTTTCTCAATGAGAAGAAGAAAAAAAGCTGACAGTGTCAGTGGTATTAAGATTCCCTCCTTTTCATGTTCATGCTCATAAGTCCTCTGCTTGCAATGCGTTGACCATGTCTGCTGCTCTGAGACTTATCAGAAGAATGCTGAGCCAGAGGATAGCTCTTGCAGCCTTTGTGCTCTTTATCCCAACGTGTGCAATAAGAAACGGTACAGTATTAAGCTTTCTTATGTGACATATTCTGTATGTAAAGGCTTTGTTCCATGTATGTATTGTGGACGTTTGGGAGCTGTCATTATGTCTTATTACTGATGTAAAAACCAGCATTCTTCATACATTTGTTTTCCTGAATATTTGTTGTATTGGAGTGTTTTTACCTCACTACAGGATGCTAGTCAAACACTTCTAAAACTAAGAGTATTTTGTAAATGATGATTATAAGTTGATGTGTTGATGCTTTAAAACTTTAAATTTGGGCCAAACAAAGAACTGACACAACTACAGCAACAGGTTGTTTGAAGGATGCTCCGAGTGCATCTCTAGTCTGTCACAGTTAAACAGGAAACAATGTTTTCAAGAGAGAGAGAGGAGCTCCAGTTGAACATGGATTCATAAATCTTCTGAAATTAGACGTCTCCAATAAAAGAAAAATATTTTTTATGAGGTTCATGCTGTCAGTGAATAAAATTGGGAAATAAATAACTAAATGCAAGTGCACGAATATATTTTTGCAACATAATTTAATTTTTTTTTTTTTTTTTTTTTTACATCTCTCTGCAGATTCCCCATTCTCACTCACTAACCAGGCCACTGGTTTCTGTTTGGTGAGAAGAACAACCCGCTGCCTTGAAGTACGCTGGACGACCGGCGATCGTCTTTTTGTTACCTCAACCAAGAAGTGCCTCGGTGCTCAGGGCAAGAGCGTGGGGAGTGAAGTGAGCCTCTACGATTGTGACGACAAGAGTGAGCTGCAAAAGTGGGAATGCAAGAATGAAACGCTGCTCGCCATCAAAGGCGAGCAGCTCTACATTGAAGTCAAAGCTGATCAAACAACTGCTCTCTCCAAAACTGTCGGACCGAACAACGAGCTCACAATCACAGGGACGTCCAGCGGTGCTTGTTCGAGAACGTACAGAGGTAGAGTATGAAATCTGAATAGACAAACCTTAAACAGCATAATACAATACATGAGCAAATATGCAGGATTTTTACTCAGATTCATCAAACACCTGATCACAAAAGCTGCTGATTGAAATGTAAGGTGACGTATGATCGAGTCAAATGATGCTTGAAGTTCCTCCTCACTCGAGTTTGATTGTGCACGCCTGGAGTATATCAGTAGTGAAGAGAAGATATAACAAATGATTTAGGTCTGCCCTAAAACAATTTCTCTTTTCTCCTTTTTAGAACTTTACACCCTTGAAGGAAATGCGTTTGGTAAAATCTGCACATTTCCCTTCATGTACAAAGACCGGTGGTATGGAGACTGCACTACGTACGACTCTTCAATAAGGCGACTTTGGTGTGCGATTGAAACAAAATATGAACATGAACAGTGGGGATACTGCCCTACTTCTTGTGAGTACTGCATTTAAGATTTGAATCTCACTACAATAAGTAAGAAGCATTCTTAGTGCACATGCCAGCACTGCATGCATCTTCAGGCAGATTAGTCATCATCTTTGATGCTTAACACAAAGCATGCAAAATGAGAGCACAATTTTAGGTTACAGTAATAAATTTGTTGTTTGAATTTGTTTTTTTCATTGTTCTGTATTGATGCACAGCCACAGAGCACTGGGCCAAGAACATCGCAACCGGAGCGTTTTACCAGACCAACACACAGTCGGTTCTGACCTGGGCCCAGGCTGAATTCAGCTGCAAACAGCAGAGTGCCACCCTGCTCAGTATCAACGATCCTCACGATCAGGCTTTTGTCTCAGGTAAGAGGCCACCTAGTGGATGTTTGCTGGTACTGAAACTGACCCAACACAGATGGGTTACAGATATTCTTAAAAACTGCTTATATCACATGGGTTCAAAAGACCCTTGAATTATCATCACATTATGTTATACTTTTCATTATATATGCACCATGTTTTGATAAATTGCTATTCAAACTGCTGTTTAATGCATCCATTCTAGAAAAAAATATGTCAAAGATGCAGTCTATTTGTTTCATTACAATACTTATGAAACACTGAAAAAAAATCTTTAAAAATGTTAAGATTTGTTCGATGATTTAACTTGTTCTCAGTGCAGTTTTCCAAGTTTCAGGAGTTTCCTATATGACATTTTGAATTTAGCCTATTTACATTTGAAACAACTGAAATTATACTATTCAATTGGATAATAGATGAGGGTTGTAGCTCTGTTTTAGTAAAAAACAGGAATGATAAATGATTACTGCTAGTAACAGTTACTACTGATGGATAATCAAACAGTTGTCTACTAACAGGTTGATTATTTACAAATAACACTTAGCCTAATGTGATTCAATTAAATATGTATAGAAGTCTGGATAAGCAATATCTGGCCACTGTGGCGGGTCATTGAACCACTTGGACGAGGGAAGACTGAAGGGGGATTACAGCAGACCGATCAACCTTAATTTATTAAGATATCGTGAACGCTCAGGTTCAGGCAAGGTCGCAAAATAATTATTAGACTTGTCTATGAAAAAAACGTTTGTTTAACAAGAGATAAATGCATAGCAACTAATCCAGACATGTCAAATTCTATTGAAGTCTGTGGGATCTTTGGTTTTCTATCCCCCCTAAAAGGGGCGCGGCCTTGGCGTTTTGCAAATTAACCGTATTTTCGGTTTGGTCTATTCCTCTAAACTTGATGTTTGATCAGGCTACAATTTAAGAGCTTTGAGAGTGGGTGTTTCCTTAAATTACCGTTTTACCTTTAAGATACCAGTTATTTCAGGAATCTACGATCCACCTATACTGCTTTGTTAAACAGTGAGTCCAAGGACCATCGTGTCACTGTGAGCGCAGAGGACAGGTTGTGCAGATATTTTGTTCAGGAGGTATATGAAGCCTCTGCACTTTGGTTGCAAATCTGAATGTCTCATTGAAACTAGAGTGTCCTCCCAATCATCCTCAATGTATTCAATATAACTTTATCAAGTGCATCGACACATGCACCATTTGTTTTAGCCTGATACTCATGAGGAATATGATGCATCTTGTAAGATTTCCCTTGTGTGTTTTGACGCATTTGGTTGATTTCTTTTTGCTTGTTTGTCTGTGAATTCTGTCTTTTTGCTGACTTGTTATTAAGCAAAGAAAAAGAGGAACAATGTGGGAAAAGAGGAACAATTTCTTTACTCTGTCCTTTTCCTTTTTTTTGTCCCTCTCAACCACACAAACACTCATAAACACACAGCACTATTGGCAGCAGGGAAACACAAACTTTGGATCGGGCTGGTCCTGGATCCAGAACATGGCTGGCAGTGGTCTGATGGGAAGCCCTTCCGTTATCTGAGATGGAGTGCAGGTAAGACGTCACTCCAGAAAAAAGGTTTAAAATGCTCTGCTGGAGTTCCCTTAAGCAATAACCCTATAACACTAGAGAAGGTTACTGACAAGTAAAAGAAAAAATGTTAAGCAAATCCCAGGTGTGAGTTTGCTTAACTTCACACTGTCTGAAAGGGTGGTTATTCACCTTAAAACCTTAAAGCAGCTATACCTAATATTTTCACATTTGTGTGTCAGGGGTCACTCATAGTGATGAACCCACAGTTAGTGACCAGCTAGTGAACATAGTGGAGCATTTAGCAGCTAAAGAGATCAATATTTCCCTCAAGAGTTGGTGGAGACCAAAAACAGAGCTTGAAAAAAAGCAAATATTTGACTTAAATTCATCAGGTTAACACAAACACGGCTCCAAAGGAATGATAATGTTGCTTCAATATATCTGCTGGATGTGTAAATAAGCAACTGTTTGCTAAGTCATTTGCCATATCAACTATAGACCCTGTTATAGCTGACATCATGATTACGTCATGGTGTGAGCTGGAGGCAAAACAAAGGAAAGACTGGAGGCAAACACAAATCACCTCAGACTAGTAGGCTAAACCGCATACATTTGAAATGACAAACTGTGATTTAAGGCTCTAGCGAGCTAAAATATCGGCAACGCGTTTCAGAGAAGGAGCGAAAGCCTTGCAAATGCCTTAGCTTATCCTGCTGCACGACAGCCGTGACCTCACCGCTCATGCATTTTCTCTCCATCTCTGAAATGCTTCATCAATATTGTAAGTCTCTCTTTTTGGATCATCTAACACTCACAGTCCCTGAGAGCGAATGACTATACATATTCAGAAAAGCTCTAATTTTCTTAAGCCACTGTTAAAAAACAAGCCTACAAAATGTGTTGGCCAGCATTAGCTAACGTGTTCAGAGAATTATACTGCTTCCACCTACCCTACAGAAATACCTCATCTTGTTTCCTAATAGAAAAGGGGTCTATAAGGTGATGATATGTCAGTGTTGTGTTTACAGCGTGTTGCTGCTGCCCCCAAGTGGCCAAACATCAGCTAATGCAGGTTTACATTTTTTTAATGAGGCAAACCCATAAAAAAAACAAAATTTTCTTTTCATCCTGTCAATCATAATTAGTATTTCCTTCTGTGTAATTCTGCCTTTTATGCCTTGATTAGATCCCATCAATTCTCGATTTTAGATACAAGAAAACCAGACTGTCTTAGTCAGTTTATCTAGTTGTTCTATGTTTGAAACTTCAAATCCTTCAAGTGATTTTACATCATCCAAACATGCATATGGATCTCCACTAGTAACGAAGAAATCTCAGATTAAATAATCACTATGTTTTCAGGAAATCCAGCTCCTAATCCGGGACACAACTGTGCATTTCTTGACTCTGCTGGGCAGCACACTTGGCAAAGTTCATCCTGCGGCAAGAAACTGGGCTACGTCTGCTACAAAGACGGGACCCCGCCAGCTCCCACACAAAGTACAGAAATATATTCTACTACTTTATTGATTCTCTTGGTGAGACATTCACTGATATCAGTCATTCAATCCCGTTTATCTTTTGTTCTTTTCATCATCAGTTGAGCAAGGATTTTGTTCAACGCCTTGGATTCCCTACAATGGCCACTGCTTCCACCTTCAGCGTACTATTCAAACATGGTCTATTGCTAAGAGAGAGTGCCGCAAAGAAGGAGGGGACTTAGTGAGCATTCGCAATGTGGAGGACCAAAGCTTTGTCATCTCGCAACTTGGATTCGGTATATATATATATACATATATATATACATATACACATTTAATATGACAATCTAAACAAATCAACAAGTCTGGATAGGAAGAGAGGACACATGCGTACACTTAAAACACGTGTGAACATCATAAATTGTGTTCTACATGACTGCAAGTTTAAGAAATACAGTAAGATATATTAGGACCTTATTAGTTATTTATTAAAGCTGCAGTCGGGAACTTTGAGCAAATATGGTTTAGCTGTAAAATGAGAAAGTTTGTGACCCGGCAGCCACGTTGAGATCAGTCGAGCCAAAACCAAGCACCGCCACAGGCTGGAGGAAACTTGCTCATTTTACCGCTAAACAGTACATTACAAGATGTTTCTGAAAACATTTCAGGAGAGAAATAGGCCTTACAGAAACACAATATTGATTCATATTTGATTAGTGATTGACAGCTGCCCAGAGACCCCTCGGCTCTGATTGGTTGTTTTCCTTCGACGCTGTGAAATCTTACTAATGCCATGCAAATGATCATCTGTCTTATGCACTAATGTCAGGATATGGTGAAATAACTTTTTTATCACATTTGCTCAAAGTTACCGACTTCAGCTTTAATGAGGTTACTTACTTTTACAAGCTGACCGTATGTAAAAAAAAAACAAAAACAAGACTTTTTACAGTACATATTTTATGTTCAAATCATAATAAATATCAACAATCTCAAAAATGAGATATTAATTAATTAATGTCTATGTTTGCTGATTGTTTAGGGGTCTGCAGAAGACGAAGAAGTCTTTTTTTAAAGAATTTTATAGGGAAGATGGTAAAATAAAATATATCACAGAAACAAATATATAAGCTAGTCCATTATACTAATACAATACAATACGTCTCCATAATTGTCCATCTCATCTCATTAATTTAAGTGTGTATTAGTCAATGGTTAACATGACATACATTCTTCTCTGTCCATGTCGCAGCATCCACTGATGAGCTTTGGATTGGACTGAATGACATAAGGACGGAGGGGCTGTTTGACTGGAGTGACGACTCGACTGTCAGCTTCACCAGCTGGGAGTTTGGGAAACCTGGTACTTCCGCTAATGTAGATGACTGTGTTCTCATCAGGGGGGAGGTAAGGAACACCGTGTGGATATGATGGTGCACATACAGCTTAACCTTCTTATATCTGGACACATCATATAGAGGGAGAATGTCCGCTAGCATCCTGGTTGTATTCATTCTTTAGGAAAGCGACTTTGATTTGTGCAACAAATATTCAACTGCATTACGTTTGCACGCACAGATTTGATCTTAACTTGAGCGTACAAAGAAATTAAGAGCTTTTGTCAGATTCATCAATTTTTTTCTTATTTCCAAATTGTTGGTAGGTAGAAACTAAATTTGCAAGTAGTCGCGACTACTCATAAATACAGCTATTTATTATGGTTTGTGACATTTAATACCAAAAAATACACCTTGGATAGCAGGAAAATACTTTAGGTATAAGTTTTCTTTTTTTTCTCTAATTTTTCTATTATTCTTAATTTTTTTAACCAAAAATATTTACAAGAAGAGACACCATTATGAATACAAGTATATGTATATGTCTATCCATCCAGCACATTCAAGTTACAAGTGTGCAAATGTTTAACAGTGTATCCTTCTTGCAGAATGGGAACTGGGCGGATCGCTCGTGTGATGAGAAACATGGCTTTATCTGTATGAAGCAGAGTGCCACTGAAGAGACCGGAGATGAAGTAGATGTGGATATAGGCTGCAAAGTTGTGAGTACATGTACATGTAATCTATGAAATAAGTATATATAAAATAACTGGTTCAATATCATGTTCAGTTCGAGGTCTGCTAAGCATCTGTCTCATGTAGATACAGACACTGCAGATAAATGACTTGTGAACAAAAATGGCTATGTAGCATTTTACAATCACAACTCCTCAGTTCTAATCCATGCTCGGTTTCCTACAGGGGTGGAGAAGACATGGCTCCTACTGCTACTTTGTAGGAACGGGGACAAAGACATTTGATGAAGCTAAAGAGGACTGCAAGACCTCAGGCTCCTACTTAGTTGATGTTTCAAATGGGTGAGAACACTTCATGTTTTCATTAGCCTTCATATAACAGTGTGTGCAAGTACTATACAGTATATTTCACATAATTCATTGTACTGTGTAAATATTTCCAGGGTGGATAACTCCTTCCTTGTCAGCATGGTGGGGTTGAGACCAGAGACATACTTCTGGATAGGCCTCTCAAATCAGAAACACCTTGATCAATTTGTGTGGACCAACACAGACTCGGTCGGGTTTACTCACTGGAACGCTGAAATGCCAGGTATGGACAAAGATACAGTTCCATCTTTAAAAAAGAGGGAATAAACAGCAGCGCCACAATTTACATTCGACTATGTGTCCCCTCAACAACTCAAGGTTACGAACAGGGCTGCGTTGCCATGAGAACTGGGATTTTGGCCGGACTCTGGGATCTGCTGCCCTGCACCAACCAGGAGAAATACATCTGCAAACACCTGGCAGAGGGGGCAGTTGTAACCATTCCACCACCAACTCAAGCTCCTCTTAAGTGTGTGGAGGGTTGGACTCAAGTCGGAACAAGAAACCTCTGCTCTAAGGTACAACCAGAGGTCAAAGCTAAACACAATTAAAACCTGTTCCTTGCTAATACCAACAAAACAAGATCAGTGTTCTGCCACAATCACCATAACATATCAAACATGACCAGTTCGGCTCCTGCACGCAATTCAGATGTAGTAAACACAACAACTACTGTATATCAGGGCTCAACAATAAGGCTTGCCCACTTGCCTGGGGCAAGTAAAATGCCACGTGGGGCAAGTAAATCTAGCAACTCACTTGCCCAAAAAGAATTTGCCAAGGAGTGAGCCATCTCGTGAGCCAGCTCTTGAGTGTTGTACATGCAAAGTACCGTTGTGGCACTCATGAGAAAATGGTAGTGGGTACAGACAAAGTTTACGAGCTGAGCGAGTATTTCAATTATCTGGAAACAGGAGTTTGTTGGGTGGCGTTAGAGAGGATGTGGGCAAAACTCCAACTATGTATTTTGCAGTTTCCTACAAGTTTGAGAGCAATGCGGATAAAACATGACAATTGACTTCAGTCTTTGTTGTTATTTGATAACCACTAATAAATAAAACAATTTGTATAGGGGCAAGTAAAAATTGACTTCCCGCAAGTAGATTTCTGACCCACTTGCCAGACTGCATTTATGTTGAACCCTGCATATACGCTCTTATTTCTATAAATTTTGTCCTGTACATATATACATAGTGGAGAATTTAGCAGCTAAAAAAACAGATATTTCCCTCAGGAGTTGGTGGAGACCAAAAACAGAGCTAAAAGAGAGTAAATATCAGATTTAAATTCACCAGGTAGGCAGGAAACCGACTCCAAATGAATGATAACATTGATCCGTAACTGCTGGATATGTACATAATCAACTGTTTGCTAAAAAAGTTTGCCATATCAACTTAAAAAGTGCTAATATATCAGTGTTGGGTTTACACCGTGTTTCTGCTGCTCCCAAGTGGCCAGAAAAAAACAGTTATTGTAGGTTTAGAAATGGGTCACAAATATTTTTTCTTCAAAGTAATACATCCATTTTTCACTCAATGATATACAAATATGGGCAAAATAACTAACTAAACAAAAGTCTATTAAAATAATCTACTCCAGTCGTTCCCAAAGACTGGATCAGGAGATTTTATTAGGGTTGCTAAAAAAATGTGCATAATTTCTTTCATGGTCTTTTATTTAACATTTATATCTGCAATACACCTTTGAGCCACATGAGGGAGCCTGAATGTTCGTATTGTTCTGATAATTGTAGCCTACTTAGAACATTGAATCTAATATGAAAGGCTAACATACGTCCTGTTTATTTTACTGATGAGAGCAAAAAAACGAGAGCCTTTCAACCTTACCTAAATGTATTTATTTGTTCTCATTTATAAAGTTTATTTTTCAATAACACCTGCATAAAACAAATTAATTGTAATTTATCAAATGTATATCAAAATGGCTGGTTTACCTATTCAAGATAATGAGGTGATGCAGAAAAGGCAGTACAAATGGTCAGGAACGTTCATTTATGCTCTTCTCACAATTTGTACACTATTGTGAATTGGGTCACGATGGTTTCTCATTTTTAAAAAGAGGTTCCCGCCAAAAAAAGTTTGGGAAACAGTGATCTACTCTACTGCTGTATATATCTGGTCTACTTTAATCAGGCTTTCACTCTTGTGTTCCAGTTTTTCACAGGTCCTCGTTCAGGTGAGAAGACGTGGTTTGAGGCCAGGGATTACTGCAGGGCCATCGGAGGAGACCTGCTCAGCATCCACAGCAAACCTGAGCTTTTTATGGGACGGTATGAGCTGGTTAGATACAGTTTTAACTTAAAGTTGCAGAACCAGACACCTTAAAAAAAAAACATATAATTCTTACAGCATTAAAGATGGAACCCATTAATATATATATTTTTTTAGGGCTGTCAAAGTTAACATGCTAATAACATGTTAATACAAATTCATTTTTAATTTTTAAATGCAATCGATCTTTCGGGGGTTGTAGCAGGCTTGAGTTTGCCATGTTATGATGTGACCATATATTTTTTTTTATGCCAAATGCATTACCTGTGAGGGTTTCTGCACAATATTTGTCATTGTTTTGTGTTGTAAATTGATTTTCAATAATAAATATATACATATATTTTCATAAAGCAAGCATATTTGCCCACTCTCATGTTGATAAGAGTATTAAATACTTGACACATAGAGGCATACAAGTCTACAGTAAAGCAAGTCTATATTTAAAGTTTCATACTTAAAGAGAATAAATAAAGAAAATAAAATGAAATAGAATAAAATAATTACTCTGCTATTGAGATGTTTTAATTAACTTGAGAACTTCTTTGCTGTAGTTCTCGCTTCAGTTACTTCCTGCCTCTAGAGGGCGACAACCTGCTAAATAAGGTTGAACAGATGAATTATTTATATGATTTTGTGTACTGCAGACATGGAAGAGCCTGGATTGGACTTCGTTCTCCTGACCCGACCACTGGTTATGTATGGAGCGATGGATCCCCAGTGAGTCAACTGTGTTGTACTTGTTACAACTAATCTGAAAACCCAAATCATTCAATCCTGTTATACACATTTTGTTCTTTTTTTTTGTTCACAGGTAAACTTCCTGCACTGGCAAGAAGGAGAGCCAAACAATCATAATAATGACGAATCTTGTGCTGAATTCAGAATGTATCACGCGGATGAAGCCGGGTCTTGGAACGATGTGAACTGTGAGAGTTACAATGACTGGCTCTGTCAGATCCGCGGAGGTACAGTTGAAAAAAATATGTACATATTATCTTTTGTCTCTTCTGCGGAGAAATTATTTTTCATTCGGAAAAAAGCTGACTTGTGCATGCATGCTATGTCATGCCTTTGTTTGCCTTCCTCCATGATGCAAAGCTTCCCGCAAGACATATCTTTATCACAAACTAGGGCTGTCAAAGTTAATGCGATAATGACGTGTTAATGCAATTGCTTGAGCGCATTTGTTTGAATGCCACTAATTTCTTTGATGCATTAACGCAATTTGGGATTTCATAATAAACAATAAACAAGAGGAAAAATTGGCATGTCCATTTTCAAAGGGGTCCCTTGACCTCTGACCTCAAGATATGTGAATGAAAATAGGTTCTATGGGTACCCACGAGTCTCCCCTTTACAGACATGCCCACTTTATGATAATCACATGCAGTTTGGGTAAAGTCATAGTCAAGTCAGCACACTGACACACTGACAGCTGTTGTTGCCTGTTGGGCTGCAGTTTGCCACCTTATGATTTGAGCATATTTTCTATGCTAAATGCAGTACCTGCGAGGGTTTCTGGACAATATTTGTCATTGTTTTCTGTTTGAAATTGATTTCCAATAATAAATATAGACATACATTTGCGTAAAGCAGCATATTTGCCCACTTCCATGTTGATAAGAGGATTATTTACTTGACAAATATCTTTTTAAGGTACTCTTTGAATTTCCCAATCAAGTCAGTTTGCCAGTCTATATTGACAATCTATGTATATATTTAAGACCATTGTCCTGCTGCATTGTCTTAAATTTTAGGGACTATGTTTAAAAAGAACTACAAATCCCACTCTGTCCATATACAGTAATACAGATGTGAACCTACACAAACATCCTTAACGATGAAAGTCAAGGAGGGGGGGGGGAGGTCTTATAATAGCTTTTATCATATTTTTTAATATAAATTTCACCACATAGATTAGTCCTAAACTGTCCACTCTATCTCAACATTGCCCTTACAAGATTAGGGTTGATTTAAAACAGTAGATTGTAGCGTGTTGAACCATTTTCAACCCATGAAATGCCGATTTTTATAAATTTGGTAAGAAATCTCAATATTAACAATAGCATTGATGTGTTTCGGCACAGTACAGTCATATCATTTAGTTTACAGCTTGAAAAACAACGTTTACGAGTGCAGTTATTCTTTCTCTTTTGGTATGTTTTCTATAATGTACACCTGTATCAACTTAAACTACATGAATAATGTTTAATTTATGGTAAGTAATTTGCTAGGTACTGTTATCCACAGTAACTCACAGCCTGAGCGGTCAAACATATGCCTATGCTACTGTCATGCTCCCCCTTCTATTTACATTATCCAACAGTACGAGATTAGACTACATGAAATTGACACTTGTTTGTGGCCTTACAGGAATGATTCCAAAACCACCACCAAATGATACTGCAGCAGGTAAGTTGACATACACACACTACTTGATTGAAAACATAAAATGCAACATATTGGGAATCTAGAGATGGCTGGTTAGACCGAGTACAACATCAGTCACATGTGACATTTAAACCTTTTTGATGAATTTTAGTATTAGCTCAAAATGTCCCACAGTTCAGATTACTGTAATAATGAAAATGTATCAAAATGATCACAGAAGTCTTACAATTGACTGTTTTGGATGTTTTGCTAAACCCAAATTGAACAAATTCAAGTGAATTGTGAACATAGAAATGCATTAAAGGGTGATAAACAGCTTTTCAAAATAAAATAAAATCATAAATCTCAGACAACACAGAGTTACAAATATAGACTGTATATAAAGATGGATGACGCGTCGCAACTTCCTTCCACTGTACAAAAGTGAAGCCAAAATATCGGATACGGGTGCTGCCAAAGGCACAGCAACTAACCATAATATCTCTATATGTACATTTATGATCGATTCTCGAGCCTCCGGCTGTGCAACTACTTCACTCAGAGCAGCTGTCAATCACAGCTGTCAATCATGACGTCTCACCCCCCTTTTTATAGCATCAAATACCTAATTAAAATCAAACTTAACAGAAAAATTTACAGTTTAACATACAGCAGTGTGATAAGAACTACCTAAAATGACATAAACCATCTTTGGGAAAAATGTATTTAACGTGCACTTTGATATTTTAGTTTGGCCATGTCCCATCCACTAACATGGAGGGGAAGGTATTTATTACACATACTGCAGCCAGCCACCAGGGGGTGATCAAGATGTTTTGGCCTCAGTTATGGAGAGCTATCATGCCGTACATCTTTGTGCACAGTCTAGGGTTACAAACAGTGAAACTATGAGCATTCAAATTTCACTTTTCCATTAGTCAGGTAATTTAGATGGGTGATTTTATTGGTCCGCTTGGCCAAACCAATATATCTTAAAACAGAATAACAAAAATAAGACAGGACATTAGACAACGTTTCTAGCTAGTACCATTACAATCATTTGTTTGATGTTGTTTAATCTTTCATTAGACAGATGATTACAAGTGTAAGCTGTAAAAGATTTACTATGACAGACAGAAACTTAAAAAATAAAATGCATAAATTGTCAGTATGTTTCTAAAACCTTTGCAGACTTTAACACCACTTTCGATGGTTGGCTTGTGTGGAGAGGGAATCAGTATTTTATTAACCATCGCTCAATGTCCATGGAGGATGCTCGTCAATACTGTCAGCAGAGGCATGGTGACTTGGTATCTATCATCAGTAAAGATGAAAGTGTATTCATATGGAAACAGGTAGGTGTGTTTTGTTTTTCTTTTGGTTTGCTAAACAACACATTCACATTTTTAGAAAAGTAGGTCTTAAAGCCTGTGTATTTCTGTATAATGTGCTCACAGATTTCCAGAAGTTATGGGTCCTATTATATAGGTCTGTCAGTGGATCTTGATGGGTCATTTTGGTGAGTATCAATGAATGTCATACAGTCCATTACAGTGAATCACTGGTTTTAAGGAGGTTAGCGAAAAGTCTTTGGCCTATTGATTATAGTATAATGTGCATTTAATTAAACTATGTCCCCTTCACACAATCAGTATATATGTGTAGAGTAGCAATTCTCCTACTTTTTATTAAAGTTATTGTTTGTATTTTATATATTGTTGATAAGTATTGTATAGTTTTCTTTGCTCAATATTTCCTAAGTAGTGTATTTAAGTATTAAGTATTTTTTTTACTTTTTTGTCGGTCTTAACACTTCATACTTAAATGTGCTGCAACAGTAACAATTCCTGCCACGATTAATAGAGTATTCTATATATTATTTTGATGTATTAATGGCACTTACAGTAGGTAAACTGGCAGCCTGAATAGCATAATTGATTTAGTTTTTTTTTTACTTATCATGCTACATTTATTGTCTCCTCTATATTGTATATGTCCTCAGTTTATTTACCATGCAAAACGGCAACAAGTTGGATAAAAATGTCTTAAGTAAAGTGATTGTTTGCATGATTACACATTATAATTCAACTTAACTGTGTGTGCCTTAAGGTGGATGGATGGTTCTCCAGTGGGGTTACAAAAATGGGATCAAAATCAACCAAATTCGGAAGTCTTTGATCAGAGCTGTGTTACTATGACTTATTATATGGGTGAGTAATCGCAACCTGAATATTTACAAATTAAACAAAGTATTAACCCAAGATAAGATTAATATGCTTCTCTATAAAAAAAGTTTTTGCTGGTGAAATGTTAATAATTGTATCTCTGCTGTACTTCCAGGCTTCTGGCAAACTTGTAATTGTGGCCAAGAGCGCCAGTCCATTTGTAAACGAGTAAACTCAGCACATGTCAACACCACTGTAGCTCCCACAGAGCCCCCTAAAGGCGGCTGTCGGCTCAGTTGGACCAAATTTGACTCAAAGGTAAGAAATCACTGTTAACTGTTAGTTTAGATCTTCAGTAAACTTTTCATTGCAACTTTTTGAGTGTCAGTTCCTGTTTACATTGGCTCTCCGTTCGGACTGATGGATTTTTATAAACATATACATACATTTGCATGAAGCAAGTATGTTTGCCCACTCCTATGTTAATTTGAGTATTATATACTTGACAAATCTCCCTTCAAGGTACATTGTTAACAGATAAAAAATGTGGGATTAATTTGCGATTAATCGCGATTAAATATTTTAATCGATTGACAGCCGTAGTTTTCAGTATTTCACATATACAGTATAAGGAAAACGTATTTTTTTGCATGTGATTTTTTTGTAAATTTGTAAATAAAAATACATAACACAAATGAACTCAAAAGGGGAGAGAAGAAAACACTCAAATTCTAAGATGTAAAATACCATTTACTGTTACATTCAAAATTGCTTAACAGAGAAAGCAATGCAGATAACATTATCAGAGGAAAAACAACAATATGATATTTATCAATAGCTTCTATGTTCTAGTCACCCATTCCTCACACAATGTAAACACAGTCTAGTTCTCAATGATTTTAGCGCTACAACAAATAAGGAGCTATAATAAGAGAGTTTGGTAGAGAAATAAGCACACAGACGTTTTTTAAGATCAGATCAGATGGCATCAAAGCTTATTGAAACAAGGCAAGTGTTTGGTTGTAGAGAGACAAATCACTATTTCATTTCTCATCTGTAGTGTTACAAAATCATTACTAACGTTGTGACCACCTGGGAAGCCGCAAGGGCACAGTGCATTACCATTGGTGGCAATTTAGTCTCCATTCCCACAAGGCGTGTGCAAGGTTTGTTCTACTGTTTTTTCAAATATTTTTTACAAATCATCATAATCGTTTCTACAATGTAAATAAAGAAAGGGTGAAATTTTATTCTTGACCTTGGAAACAACAGCAAAAATATCTTTGGAAAAAAGATTTGTGAAAAATCCCAGCGAAAAAGCTGGGAAGAGGACTTTGAGTTAAGATCTTTTATCAAACTGATTTAAATCTAATTTAATTATAATCTTGTAAAATTATCAATGTACTGTAAGTAAGACCTTAACCTGAAACCTTGGAAATTTTGCCAAAATTAGGGGAGAAAAAAAATAAATAAATATGACTAATTTCTACATTTGAAATTTTCAGCATTTTTGATCACCAAAATGGCTCAAACAGCAACTATAGACCTGTGGATTGGTTTAAATTGTTTAAAACAAGATGGCTTTTACTGGACTGATGGCAAAGCAAGACGATACACCAATTGGGCCTATTCTGTAAGTACACACAATCAACTAGCTTAGTGTTGAGTTACTGTTTAACAGAAATACAAAATGTTTGAATTATTATTTATCTTGTTCCGCTCTTTAGAAAAATCGACGTCGTCAGGGGAGCTTTTATCAAAGATGGAATGAGGTAACATTTCCAAGACTGATTTCAAAGTCTAGTTTAGTTTTTGTCATCATAGAGCAGAAAACAGTCATTTGCTAACAAACAACAAAGAGTTAACGAAGGCATCAGACCAATCAATCAAGACTACCGCAAGTTTCAACGAGTCAGCATTAGTTTTAAAATCCGATGTCACAGTGCAAAGATTTTGAAATCCTAACCATTCCCAATGTCCTTCACCAGGAAGAGTGTGTTGTGATGAACAGCAATCCTTCCATTGGCACCGGTAAATGGTTTATTAAGTCCTGCAATGACACCAATGGATTTGTCTGTCTTCGAAATCTTGGTGAGTTCATCCTTTCTTTCTTTTAGGAATTGTCTGAGGCAAAAAAGAAATCATTCAATATCTTGTTTAAGTACAGTATGTATATCTAACATTAAGCAATTGGTGTACAGCGCCATATGGTAAAATGGTTGGGAAAACTGTTAGCAGTAAAATTAACCTACAGTTCCTGTGACAATAACTATGTCTGCAATAATAAATAAATAAATAAATAAAAACAGATTTATTTCTCCCATCAATAGAGCAAAATATCCCACCTCAACCAGAGCCAGCAGTTACTAACATCTATGTAAGTCTGGGAAATGACAGCATCAAGGTTGTGACTCAAAATCTCACCTGGGACAATGCGAAGAAACACTGCGAAGGTGATAAAGCCAACTTGGCTAGCCTGCGAAATGAGTGGTCGCAAGCCTACGTCGAGCTGCTGGCTTTGAATCTCAAAACTTCTCTTTGGATTGGACTGAACAAACAGCAGGTATAAGACTATTATTGTACAGTAGCACAAAAACTGGCAAGTTACAGCAAAAATTTGAACTTTAAAAAATCCTTTAGTCAGATATTATTCAGCAATTATGAATGATTTATTTACTAAAAAATGATTAGCTTTTATCCATGACATATAACTTATAACCTTCACATGACAGCTGTCCATGGTGTAATATAAAAGCGTATATTTGTTTATTCTATTTGACAAAGAAATACATTTAAAAAGGCTATGTACAGTGGATGCTGAATACAAATGTTGATTTGAACCATTCTTGCTTTCAGACAAACGGTTATTTTAGGTATGTTGATGGCTGGCACCTGAACTCTGCCAACTGGGCTGAAGGTGAACCAAGCAGAGACAAACCCTGCGTGTACCTGGATGTCGATGGAAAATGGAAGACTGCTTTCTGCAATCGGACCATGAACAGTGTTTGCATGCAGTCTACAGGTACTTTGTAGGTTTCAGTGATTATACTGTAAATGGTGTAATATACTTTATTATTACTATTTTGTTTATATCTTTAGCATACGGTGTGTCAGACATTAGCTTATTAACCTAGCAGTGATCCATGACTTACATAATAGGTAATGAATCCCTTCGATTTGTTTTTTTAAATAATTGTGACCAAGATACATACAAAGCAGGACATTTTACGTCAAATTCAATTTGTCAGTTCTCTCTGGTGGATAGACTATGTAATGGTAACACTGTTTCTAAATAACTTCAAACAAACAATGCTAAACACAGTTTAGCATTTCTGTGCTGTAATTTCTTGATATTTATTGGCCAACATACACAAAGGTACCAATATATCTATATCTATATTTTCAAAACACTATCAAGAGGGCATTTGTCAATGTTTTAAAGGTGCAGTGTGTAGGATTTGGTGCCATCTAGTGGTGAGGTTGCACACTGCAACCAACTGAAACTTCTCCTGTGTGCCTAGCGTGAAGGAGAACTATGGTGGCCGATGCAAAAACGTGAATGGCCCTATCTAGAGTCAGTGTTTGATTTGTTCGTTCTGGGCTACGGTAGAAACATGGTGGGCGGCTCCGTGAAGAGAGGTAGTGTCTAGAAGGGAACCCGCAAGTTGGGGAAACACTCGCGAGATGGTCAAAGTTAAAGCATTGATCTCGAATAGTTAAGGTTAGGATAGGGCAGAGAGTCTCGCGAGAGTTTTTGCAGATCTCAGATCAGATTTCGCAATTTTGCGGGTTTCCTTCTAGACACGACTGTGAAGAGAGGACCCGCTCCGTATGTAGATATAAATGGCTCATTCTAATGTAATGAAAACAGGTGAATATACACTATAGAAAACGTACTTCTTAATATTATATTCCATTTCTGTTAATAGATCCCCCTAATTGTTACACACTGTTCCTTTAAGTAGTAAAAACAAGACGTATTTCGATGGGGTGCGGGTGAGTTAATACAATTTATCTAAATTTAAAGATGGCGCATAATTTCTTGAGTCTTCTGAGAACTGTTAAGCAGCACTGCACTCAATGCTAACACTGATGGCTGGAAGCCACATTGTTGTCCTGTATAAAGCATGTATTTCCAAAACTTGTCAAATTTCAATGAGCTCAGAAAACAAGCCCCGTTTTCAGCTTTGCGACGATGCAGTTTTCAGATAATTCAATTAATTGGTTTATTTATCTTAAGTAGGAGATTATTATCAAGCCATGAATGAATAATTAATCCTTCAGTTTATCTAAAAATTTCACCAAATTCGCAGATTCTGTAGATGCTTTATGCTTTATACCCACCTTGATGTGAGTTTGTGATTTCAACACTCATCCATTAAAGACATTCATGAGCACTGACTAGCCTTTATACTATAGCCTTAATCCAGGATCTGGATCAGAGCTAGTTATTACAGCATATAAAGGTTTTAAGTTCACTGAATTGAATACTAGTAATAAGCGGTTTTCCTCATCACTGTCTTTGTCACTCACAGACGTGCCACCAACAGAGTCAACCAACTTCCCAGGGATTTGCCCTGAAGAGACGAATGTGGAGTACCACCAGAGTTACACCTGGCTGCCATTTAGGGGTCATTGTTACTTGTTTGTAACAGAGGAAATTGAATGGCCAGATGCAGCTAGCAGCTGTATCAGGCATGGTAAGAGACACATTTTAAATCTAGTGTTGCTCAAGTGTATGGTGTAATAAACAACAACTATAAGAGTTTAGTAATTGTGTGACAACCATACTGTTTTTTTTTGTGAAGGTGGAGTCCTGGCGAGCATCGAAGATCCTGCTGAGCAACAATTTATTAAAAGCTACGTGGAGGTATTTCAAGATAGCCACAGCGGTTTCTGGATTGGCCTGTATAAAACTCATAAAGGTATGATTACACTCTTTGCTGTAGTCATAGAAATAGATTAGGAGCAGAACGGACATTCCCATTCAAATCAACATAGCAGGGTGGTCAGAGCGGCGGCCATTTTTATGTGTATTGTTGTCCCTGCAACTGTTGCAGCAGGCAAACTTAAACTGACTTACAGCAAGTCATGGACTCACTCATGCCGACGTAACATGTAAAACAAAAGCATCGGTATCTAGTGTGTGTTATATGTAAGTAAGAAAGAAAGAAAGAAAGAAAGAAAGCATGAATTGGCCTCAACAGATGTCTATTCTGCTCTCTGACTATCGCTCCTGCCGGCTTAGCGGTGGAGCAACACACTTTACGGCCCCACTGACAGGCGTTGTCACCATTACAACTAACAACAATCGCCATTTTCTTTTGTGCTAGTCAAATGACCATGGCAAACAGTTCAATGTCCGTTCTACTCCTGTTCTATTTCTATGGCTGTACTGCACTTAAAAGGTGCCCTGTGGAGTTTTATTTACATTCATTGTTCCGCTCGAAAATGCATGCTGTGTATCCTTCAGATCTAACAAACCTGTTGAATACACTTCCTTCCTCATTAAACATTTACAAAGCCGATATTCTGAACGCATTGAAACCTGCTTTGTTTACATCTAGAGATGAAACGGGCTAACCCTCTTCACTTTAATCCTTTAATCAGCAGGTGGCAAGCAAGACACAGGAACTTGGCTTGGGTCTTGATGAGCTGTAGCATTTATTCACCGACAAATAAAATGTGCACACACTTCACTGCTACGTTCACAGCTATAACGTTACTGATAACGTCATACTCACCGTCACACGTGCACTCTCTCGACCGCTCACTTGCTAACGTTACATACACAACCTACAAACTGATTTATTATGAAGTGTCGGACTATTCGGTAAAGCCCTAATTACATATGCATATAGTGCACACAATGGACAACTTTTATAGTTGGACAAGAAGTGTGAATATTTTCGCTTTCATTTCTGATATTTTACACATATGATATGATGAATACAGTGGGCCTACATATCTTAGTGTGATTATAAGTCATTATAAGTGCATGTGAGTGAATACTGGCAAGCAAATTAGTTTCTATGTCCCATTCATTGTCTTAATGCGCTTATATGGCCATTATGGAAAGGCGTCAATTCGGCTACCGAAGGACAGTCGAAATAGGCATTTAGGGAAAGTCAGGGCAGGAGGGAAACATATCAGACGGAATAATTAAAATTTTGGAACCACAACTTTAAATGGCGTGGGCTATGGTGGTGCTAGTCTTAAAGGAGTTGTTTGCTCCTGGGCTTGCAAATCACAATCAATTTTCCTGCTGATGAAAGTAAAAAAAACAGTTTACCAGATGTTGCCCTTTAATTTTTTGTTCTTTTCATACGCAACTTAACAGCCCCTCCACAGCACATGGGGGGCAAATTACAGATACATATAAGACAGTTATATGATAAACTATCAAAGTGAAAATAGTAATACAACAATTTTCTGTTTGGCCTATAGGGTCATGGCTGTGGTTGGATAAAACAGTCATGGACTACACTAACTGGGCTGAGGATGAGCCTGATAATGACTATGCAGAGATCGCAACCTTAGATGGGACTTGGAAGACAGGTCGCAGATGGCACGACAGAGCATACCTCTGCAAAACACCCAAAGGTAAGATACTCATGTAGTTAAAATATATGGCGTTTTCATAAGCATTTCTCACACATCTCACTTGTTCAAACATCCTCTAGAGAGTAAGAGGGAGCCACACTGAAGCCTCTCTTAAAGGTCCATTTCCCTAAAAAGTAGAGGTAGACCAATTAATCGGTTTGGCCGATTAATCAGCGCCGACAGAACGTTTTACAAACTATCATTATCGGCAGAACTGGGCTCTGATAGTGGCCGATGGCTGTACAGCCGCCACTAGTCACGCAGGGATGTACATCACTGTTTTGCATGGAGGCTCCATACACAAAGTCATGGTAGAGGGGGAGAATAGAGATTATCTCTCCAATGTATAACGCAACACTTTCAGCTCTTTGTCCCAGATACAAGACAGGCAGACAGGGAGGACAAGAAATCATTCCCTGTTACTTTAAAGTGGCAGTAGGCAGTATATTTTTGGCATCATTGGGCAAAAATTCCATAATAACCTTTCAACATATTGTAATTCAAGTGTTCTGAGAGATAACTAGACTTTTGCACGTCCTCATGGCTCTGTTTTCAGGCTTTAGAAAATCTAGGCCGTGACGGGAGACTTTGACCAATCACACGTCAGTTAATTTAGAGAGCGTTCTTATTGGCTGTGCTCCAGTCATGTGACCGTAACTTCGCATTCCTTCACCAGATTTCACAATGAGGCGGCGTCACAAACTCTCTAATTTTACAGCTAAACAGTACACTACAAGATGATTCTGAAAACATTTGAGGTGAGAAATAGGCATTAACGTAACATAATATTGATTCATATTTGATCAGTGCGGCCTTGTTTGACCGTTTGGTCGGAGTTCATGAGTGATTGACAGCCGGCACTCATAGACAGCAGATGGACAGCAGACCTCAGATCAGCTCTTACTGCTTGTTTTCCTCCGGCCTATAAAATCTTGCAGATGCCATTAGACGCACCAGAGGACACCGGAGCACATGATTTGTTTCAGGCTACCTGTTTCATGTACTACTGTCATGATATAGCGTTTTATAAAAATAACTTTTTTTAATCATATCTGCTCCAATCTCGCCTACTTCAGCTTTAACTGGTTTACTGTACCAATTTGGCATTGTCTCTTCCACATAATCCAGCTGCGTATACATTCATGAAATGAAATGGCACACTTAAGGATCCTCCTTACCCCGGGAATATGCATAAACATTAATGATTTGTAAGAGTGGCATTTAACAATGAAAGAAACATGCAACAGAAGTAATCCTGGCCAGTCATACTTTAAATCACAGAACAGAGCATTGCCCATTGCAAATAAATGGAAAAACAATCTAGTAATGTAATCCACCAAATCATACTTCAGGATATTCTTCTACGAATTATCAAATTTGGAGCGACAAAAAACTGATGTATTAAAACGACATATGCAAAAGTAGCTGACTAGGCAGAAGTAAAGAAGATATCGGCCGATAAATCGGCTATCGGCTTTTCCCTGCTCCAAACTATCATTATTATATCAGCCTCTAACAATCCACCATCTGTCAACCTCTACTAAAAAGTTAATAAAATAAAGTAAGAAAAACTTGTATGATTTGTATTGTTTTTGTTATCATGGTGCTTGTTTCCAAACAACAATAAGGGTCATCCTCCATCAACTGCCTTAAACTCAACATCCAGCCTCAGATCATCTTTTGTAACTCGGACATTTTACATGTTATTTAATGTGTGTACTGCTGAAAAGTTAATACTAGAATTGCATAGGTAGACTGAGTGACAAGGGTCAGTCTTCCCTCCAGGGGAACTTGATGCACAGGTGGAGGTGGAGCTGATAAAATTACACATTTACAGTATATTCCTTAAAAGAGATAAGTTATCTGAGTATTTTTCCCTTCTTTTCCCAACAGTGATGCCCGGAGATTCAGGATCAAAACCTGGTAAGTAACACCTTTGTATCTCTTTAAGTTGTGTACTATTTTAATTATTTAATAATAACATTTGAAAAAATGTTACATGTAATGCAACATTGACAGTTATTATCAAAAACTATAGTGAAATTAAATTAAAAGGAAAATAAATTATTAGTGAGTTAGTTAGTTTTGACTGATCAACTCCACTTGTTGAATTTTGTGCAGAACCTCATGGAGGTAAGGATCCTCGCAGTCGTGTCCACACGACTTTGATAGTTGTGCTGATCATTGCTGTCATTTCTACGATGATGGCCTTTGCATTCTTCCTCTACAAGAAGTCTCCTCGTCCCTCACCTGTTCCCTTTGACAATCCACTCTACTTCGACAGTGAACGATCCCAGCCTGATGTGGTTGATACCAATAAACTGATAGAGAATGCAGAAGAAGTAGTAAACCCTGAGCCTATTATAACTCTGTGAATTATAAAGTAGCAGAATCTAGTGGGACATACACTATACTGTACTGTATCCCAGACTGATGTATTACACTTTGATGCTTCATTAGTGTTGTTGCTTTTTTACTATATTTCGTATATATTCAGTTATTTAACAATATGTCACTAAGTGTGAGTTTCAATGGAGTTGGCAATGTCTGACCTCATGGAACAGAACAATTTAGGCTCTAGGATGTCTCAATGGGAATGACTGGTATTTGATTTTGTCATTTTATCTATGATTGAATGTATATAATTGTGACATGTTATGCTTATGCTCACTAGATGCTGTTCATTGCTTGAACTCTTGAAATGTATAAAAAAAATCTCACTGCCTGTCACTGTTAAATGAACATTAAACTTGGCACTAAAGAATAAATAGAATGAGTTATATTTTATGAATTGAAGGTCTTATTGATTACATTAAAGGTCTTATTGTTAACATTTGTATGGCTTTAGAAAGGTGCTGAATAAAAGTATGGCTTTTCCTGAAAAGGTTATCATGATTGTGAATTAATCATTTAAAAAAATGTTGGTGGGTCCAAAATGAGTGTTTTTTGTATCTCTGTAGAAGATTTCTGACGTTTGGTTCCCACTTCTAACAAGGCTTGTGAGCCAATAGTAAAACTATGTTGGTATCACATGGTATCTCTGGGTCGTCAGTTAGTGTGGATAAAACTGATAAATGGCTGAGATTGATGGTAAGTTTCTGGCAACGACTTTTTGTGAAGTAAAAGCAATGGAACAGGGGAGGGAGAATGCAACATCTAGTGGCTGAATGTTATCAATAGCACCTTTAAAACTAGAATTACCAGCTTGTGGCAGTATGCCTCATTTGTGTGAAATTGTCAGAATTATTAGCACATGCATTCTTGAGTTATGGCTAAAAATGTGTTTCGTGAGGTCACAGTGACCTTTGACCACTAAAATCTAATCAGTTCATCCTTGAGTCCAATTTCTACCATAGTGTTTGTGTTAGCATTATAGTAATACTTTTATCATCTTGCGTATCAATGACTCAATATGCACATGTGATTTATTATTGAGATCTGTTTAGTTCTGGATAATTATGATTAACTGAGACACAAAAAGGTCTATGTTTTTAAGTCTAGACCAACTGAAATGAACCATCATATACAGTATGAACCTGGCTCATCTTCAAACTACCTGTATCCATTGACAATCCCTTTATTTTGGTAAACTCATGCTTAGATGCTTTATTCACTTAATGCAGAAGCAAACAGCGACTTTCCTCAAACTTATCTCAAACTGTTTTACTTATAATACCTGGTGGCTGAGGAAGGATGACGCAGGTATCACAAAGAGGTCAGAAACTCTCAAAAAGTGGTTTGAAGAGATAAAATAACCAGTTGACCCTTTAGAGGTGTTCAGTACATGTCCAACTTCAGTTCAATCAGGAGAGACCCCGTATAGAATGAACAATACATTTGTTTTCTACACTACAAATGCATTACCTTACAGCAGTTGTGGAATCTTAATTAAAAAAAGAGAATTAGACATGGAAGAAAATTTTGAAAGTAAACAGTTCAAGTTATGTTTTCATAACCCCGCGATGTAAGAACAAGGAATCATTAAACCAGTGCAATGAGTGGGGTCACGATAGAGTAGTGAAAAGAGTGGTTTTATGATAGACCAGTACAATGAGTGGGTCAAGATATAGCAGTGAGTGAATGGGTAATATAGACCCATCCGAGTGATTGAGGTCATATCAGACAGGTATAATGTATGGGGAAATTCAGGCCCCTTTAGATGATTGAGGTCACATAGACCATAGTAATACGAGGGTCCATCTGACCAATGATATGACTTAGGTCATTACGACCTGATTACTGCAAGGGTCCATCTGACCAATGATATGATTTAGGTCATTATGACCTGATTACTGCAAGGGTCCATCTGACCAATGATATGTCGTAGGTCATTACGACCTGCTTACTGCAAGGGTCCATCTGACCAATGATATGACTTAGGTCATTATGACCTGATTACTTCGAGGGTCCATCTGACCAATGATGATGAAGTCATTACTAATTGAGTAATGCGAAGGTCCATCTGACCAGGTTCTTTTTTTTTTTTCTTTAAATATAACAACCAGTGCAATAGGTGATTTATGTGAGAAGTTCTTTGCCACGTAAGTTGTTGTTGGAGATGTTAGAACCCCGACCCGAAAACCTTGAGACAGACCCGTGATGTGGTGGTCTACAAACACGGAATCAGGATGGGACGACAGCTCAAATGCAAGTGACTGTACATTTATTGGTGTGGAGGGATGCTGGGTTAAAATGTTTTTGAACCATGTCGGTTCCTCTATTGAATCCAGCGATTACGCCGGGGGCAGACTGACCGGGGGTGAGCATCCTTGCAATAGCTGTAGATGTGAAGAAAACCACAATTGTCCTATGTACAGACATTTTCGTTGAAGTTATTGCAGATTTGCGCGTTGTTGAAATATTTCACCTCGCGCCCAGTTGAGTCAGTGGACCTCTCACGCTGAATAAGGGTTGTTGGGAGTGAGTCAGAGAAGCCCCGGGGTTCTGAAACGGCACGCAGAGCGCAGCTTTGCTGGAGAAGGCTTTGTGATATTGGTAGAATACGCCTTTCCCATATTTCAGATTGAGATCGCCGATGAGTGTCATGTAAGCGTCTAATTCACTTCTTCTCTCCGGGTAGACAGCGCATATGACGTCACGGTAGATGCTAAAGGCTACCAGAAACTGCCCGATTGATAGGTCTCTTTTTAGCCAGGGGTCTGATGATTTTAGCACCGCCGATAAGTTGCCTCTGGTGGAGACAGTTTTATCACACTCAGGGGATGGCAGCATGAGACTGACTAAATTAACGTCATTACCTTGCAGGATTTTGGACCTGAGACGTGCGGAAATGTTGGCTGCTAATGGAATATATGGCCTACCTAGTGGCGGAGCTGGGACGGTATATATTGTTTTTTTTAATCACGCTGGTATCCGGTACGCCAGATCGGTACTCGGTATCAGCCGATACCGGAAGTTCAGGTATCATAATCAGTATCGGGAATGAAAAAATGGTATCGGAACATCTCTATCAGTGACAATGAATAAAGCTGTCATCCAGTGTTACAGAGTCCAGTAGCAACTGCACTGCAAACTGACCAGCTGCTCCCAAATGTATTGTTCCTCTTGAGACAGTCAGTGAGGCATGTACACAATTCACTTGGACGAAGTTCACTGGAAAATGCTTTAGTCAAATTGTGCTGGCAGAAGCAACTTGTTCAACTGTCATTAGCCAACTGTCTTTCCTTAGACAAATACCAGACCCCAGACGTTTTAATCATCACCGGTGTACTCACATGAGCCACTTCCTCTTTCTGTATCGCAAACATCACATTCATCATCAGGCCAATTCATACCATTTACTCTACTCCAATGACAAACCAAAATCGTACAGTGTTTCCTGTGAAACAAGCTGTGGAGGCAATGTTTCTGTATTGAATACAGCTCAAAAAGTCATTCCTTTTAAAAGTATATAGTACTGAAGTACTGATTCCCATCCAGACTTCCTGCGTTTGGAAGTTTTTCTCCTCTGCCCTCTCTTCTCCTGCTCCCCTCGCCTGTACACCTTCCCTTGCCTCCTGTCTACTTTCTCCTCATCTGTCCCTCCCTGAGGTCTCCTGTCCTCTTCCATCCCGTTCGAACCATGTCCCCTCTCTGTCAATCAAGGTTAACAAACACTTAACAAGAGACCATCTTGCAATGGGATCACATCAGCCGCGACGCCAAATTGGACCACACTCATCTTCGAACTCGGCCTTCATTTTGATGTTAACTACACATCTGTAAAGTTTTGTGTCTGCATCTGGCACGGATGCAACGCTACTGTGGTGACAAAATCTGTCCACAGGCAGAAATATAAAAATCTGACTCACACACAGATGCACCAGGTGAAAACAATACCAACGTTGCTGTCTTGGCTTGTAATAATTATATACATTAATATAGATATTTTTCAGTGACAGCTGACCAATAACTATGTTTTTTGTAACAAGCAAGGTTAGCTCATCCACAGCCTAACTGCACCTATGCAATCATGTTAATTTAGGCTATATCAGTTTATCTGTCTAGATATTATGCGCATACTGTAGGCATACAGTCTAGCTAACGGTCTTGCTGACCTACCTCATCTGCTTCTCTTTTCCTTATATATCTGAATAAGCCAATTTTAAAACATTGTGCCGGGCTGTGGTGGCAAAGATGTTACCAACACAAAAACTGATACAGTCAATCACTCACAGTATCAGTAGGCCTAACACTCATCAGTAAAAGGGTGGTCAAGTCAGTATGTCAACATCATATCATCACTACAACATCAAATCTCTACTTTAGTCAAAGTGTAAAAGTGTTTTCTCCCTTAACTGAGATGGATTCAGTAATCTTAATCACGTGTTTTCCTGTGTTCTTTTCTTCCTTGCCGTTACCCTGATTCACCACAGAATTGCTCAGCTGACCCATGATTAAAGATAGGGTCGGTAATACTGAAAAAGAGAGATTTTAAAAATGATCCAAACGAAAATCCAGCCCAGTGTTGCCAACTTTTTTCCAATGACAGAATAGCAGCACTATCTCCAAACGTCCCTAAATACAGCAAGAAAGTCAGGAAGACTCCACAGGCTGGCAGGTAGCCGGTCCGATCATTACATTCAGGTCGAATGAAATGATTAGATGGGTTTATTACAGTCCTGCGACAGCTACTGGTACCAGACTTTTTTTTTAAGAATTTAAAAAAATACAACAAAAAATGTATTTGAACGCATTAAACAGTTATTCATGTCTAAGTATTATATTCCCTCAAAGTATTTACACAAGTTGGGACTGAATGTCAATCAATTCCTGAGAAGTTCGTGTTTGCTTAACTAAAAGAAGTGTCAGCATTATGTTGGCTCCCTTGTGGTAAATATTGCACAAGACTGTTTTCACTTGAATTCTAGAGAACAGTTTCATGAGACTCACACTGGTTATTCACTTCCTTGAAATTTGTTGTTGTTGAAAATCACTTATTTGGCATTGGCCTTCTACTATTTTCTTATTTCCATTATTATTTCATATTCTATGGATCTTTAGATACATTGCTGGTCTTATTTGAGGGATTTTTTTCATTGAGGATATCACTTTAAGTAGCACTCTACTGTTTTTAAACTTACTTAAAGCCCTTATCCTCAAACTGCTTTACTTGCTCCACAATTGTACAGTCAACTGCATTCAAGTCTACATTTTGTTTAGACCCAAAAATCGTCTCAACTCATTTTCTACAGCTGAATACTGACAAAACAGAAGTTCTTATTTCTGCTCTAGCTGGCGTTGTCCTGAAGGTGATAGAAAGTCTTGGCTCTCTATCCGCTTCTGTTAAACCTACCCTCTGTAATCTAGGCGTTTCCATGGACCAGTCTTGAGTCTTGACCCTAAATCACCTACAAGTGGTCCAACATGCTGCCGCCAAGCTTTTGATCAAATCCTCTAAAACAGGGGTGTCAAACTCAGTTTCATCCCGGGCCACATCAGCATTATGGTCGCCCTCAAAGGGCCGGTTGTAACTGTAAGACTATATAAATATATCTACTCTTTATCATATTACATAATTGCCTCTGCATTTGATTATTATTGGTTTTAGTAATAACTTAATTAATAACTAGCTCTGAAAGCAGAAGTCTAGGAAAAATGATGCAAGCAGACATTCAAGTGTAAAACTAATGTACAATTTATTTAAAAAATGAGTTCAGTAACAAAAACACATGCTTGTGCATCGATATATATGCATGTACGTAGACACAAAAATACTGAATGTGGGCACACACATTCACATTTCTATGTGTTATTATAACATAGATCCCATGAATTTATGAGATTAAGAAACCCTCATCATTACTCATCCATCAAAGATCAACATTTTCAAGTGAGTAATAATAATAATATTATCAAACACTATTTATTACATTGACTTTGTTTAACTTTTTGGTCACAGTTGAGAGCGGCAGAACTATGGTACAACAATGTGACGGAGTAGCCGTCACTGACGGTGGGCAGCGCACACACACACCCTCAGGCCACACACACCAACATTTCTCCGCTGCTCTCGTGGGCCACATAAAATGAGGTGCCGGGCCGGATTCGGCCCGCAGGCCTTGAGTTTGACACATGTGCTCTAAAAGGTCTCATGTTATTGTCATTTTAATTTCTTTACACAGGCTTCCCATCAAGTTTAGAATCCAGTACGAGTTCATGTTTAGCCCTACATGAGCAGCAGGTCTGATCAGGAGACAAAAGGACACAGTGCTTGATACCAATTTGTTTAGACTTTGATTTCGTTTTTTTATGTCTTTTATTTTTAGCTTGATGTCTGCATTTTTTGTCTGTTGTTTTCTTCTTTTACTTGCTATTTTGTCATTTGTTGTGAAGCACTTTGTGACGTCTGCTCTTGAAAGGTACTATATAAGTAAACTTATTATTATCATTGTAGAGAATTTAGACCACAGCGTTTGCACAGCGTTATTGTACAGCTGGTAATTGACTGCCAAGAAATGTATTTTGAGACTAGTGTTTTAGATTTTAGATTTAGTCTCAGTCTTAAAACGAAGATGCTTATTAGTTTTAGTTACATTTTAGTCATTTTTATCCTTCGTATGTTTAGTCGGCGACAACTCAAAACGTTTCAGCCCAGTTTTAGTCACCAAAAAGTCATTCGATTTTAGTCAAAATGTTTTTTCTCTTAATTTTGTCAGCAATTGTTTTGTATCCTGTTTAGTCATCAGATTATATTGAACATTTCTATCATTTCAGTCAAGCTTATTTCACATAATGTGTGTGTGTGTGTGTGTGTTTGAGACAGAGAAATGGGAAGAGAAGGTGGAAGGTGAAAAAAATAAAGAGAGATTTTGTCACTTTTAGTAATTGATGTCGGCGGTGCCATCTCGTCATCGTCTTGCCTTAAACACACAAACACACGCGCACACACTTTCAGTGTCCCCCGATCCATCCCGCACGCATGCACGCCGCACACGCACGCACGAACGAACGAATGCACGAACGCACGAACAGGTGTTTGGGTAGCTTGTATGTACCAGGATTTCATTGCAAAATGTATTTATTGTGTACTTTTCTTTATACATTGTGTTTTATTTGGTCATTTATTAATCGCATGGCTTGTGTGGTCACCACATTTTTATATGAGGTGTTCTTGTATGTTTTGCATAATGATCTTGTAAAGCACTTTGTGATGTACTGTATGTCTGTGAAAAGCGCTATATAAATACATTGTACTTACTTATTTACTAGTTTTAACATTACCAATTAGCTAACGTTAGACTGTCTTAAAAAAGGTTGTTGACGAAAATATTTTGTCATAGTTTTCGTTAACGAAATGAACACTGTTTGAGACCTGGCAAAGAGAACTGATGGGAGTTTTACATGTAGAGCGACTAAGATACGAACCGACAGAACGCTCCCTACTTCGTAAAATGCTCCCTAATACCTTTTCTATTTAAGCAGTGTAACTTGGAAAACATCATTGTGATTATTGCCATAGCTGTTTTATTTTTTTTTTGTCTTACTGTTACGTCTTGTTGTTATTATTATTTTTTTTTATCCCTTTCTCTCTCTTTGTGGTTGAAGGGTGGGTACAGTCTACAGTATGTCCCTTTTTTTGTATTTTGTCTACCTGGTTTTAGTATGTCATATTTACATTGTTTGATTGTGTTAGCAAAAACCCTTACAAAAACATTTTTTAAAAAACTGGAAAATAATGGAGGTCTTGATAAACAATCAAAAGATGAAGTAAAACTGTGGTGACCTTGGTTTGCTACCACATCCTGGATTCTGGGAACACAGCTCAGCAACTGTCACTCCCTGTTCATCTGAAATAGTTGACAAATATGTCTTGAGACATGATGCTGATTCATTAAAAGGAAAATGAAATGATGATATGATGACTTGATGTGGCCGGATGGGTAGGTGCTTTTAAAATTCCCCTCTTCCCACAATCATTCACACAACTCTGAAATCCTCTGTGAGAAATGCATGGATAAAGTCTCCAGCTGAGCGACATCTCAGAAGAATACCAACAATGAAGATAACTTGTACAGCCTTTGTGCTCCTCATCCAAACATTACAATGCTTGGCTTCAGACGGTACAGTATTACAACTTTCTAATTCTTAGTTTTTTGTGGGGGTTTTACAGAGCAGGTATGTCATGAACATTGCTTGATATACCTAAAACGCCTGTTACCCCATGTTTGTAGATTTGGTAAAGTTCAATATTGAGGTAATTGTGATTCTAATTATACAAATTTTGTTTGCTTATTACATTCCCGTTTATTCTGTGAATAATTGTAATTAATAGATAATAAGTAATAGTAATATTGACAGTAATATTGTCCCAGTAATATAAAATCCAATTAGACACAACTCCAATGATAGACTGTACAAACAGTTGTTCAGAGGATTTCTTCTGCATTGAAACACAAACACAACCGTGTATTGATTCTTTGAACAACCTTTCTCTACAGATTCATCATTTCAACTAACTAACAAGGCCACTGGTTTTTGTTTGGTTAAAAAATATGGCACGTGCATTGAAGTACGCTGGACAACTGGTGACCGACTTTTGTATCCGTGGCTATACAAGTGTCTGGGAGTCCAGGGGAAAAATGTGGGAAGTGAAGTAAGCGTCTACGACTGTGATGAAACCAGCAATCTCCAAAAGTGGGAATGCAAGAATGGAACGGTGCTCGCCCTCAAGGGCCAAGAGCTTTACATTCATCTCACTGCAGATAACGCAGCAGTTCTCTCCGGAACAATAGGACCCAATAACCACCTCACAATTACAGGGACATCCCAAGGTCCTTGTTCAAGAACATACAGAGGTACACTATAAAAGACTACAACACAACACTTGGCGACTTATAAAACACTATTGTCAGTCCTAATTCCTAACCGAGAATTGGTGTGTAAATTCTTTGTAAATCTTTAGATAATTTAGAATATTTAGAATATTTCTTTCTCAACTGAGTTAAGATAAAAACAGACACACTGAATTGACCCCATCCCATGTCTTAATTATTTTACATCATAAGTGATGAAGTAATGTGTCATATTTTCATAAAATGTAGTACTACAGGTACAGATGTTCTCAAAATACTTAAGCTAAAAAACACAAATAGTAAATTTTATAAATATCTGCAAATAAGGACTTATCTTTCAAAATTTCTAAAAAGTCAAACTAGTGAAGAAATACACCCTTTAATTAACTTTCTGATTAAAAATCGTAATAATGTAATCCAAAATATATAAAACTCTTAGTAACAGGGACACCAATGCTAATATTCAACAAAAAATGGATTTCCGAAATAGGAGATCATCTGAACGAAGAGAAATGGAGGCAAGTTTGCAGAGAAATTCATAAAACGACAAATTCTAAATACTTGAGGGAATATGTGTGGAAATTATACACAAGATTGTTTATTACTCCAAATATCCTTTCCAAAACTAACAGATGAATGAAATCAGACTGCTGGAGAAAATGTGGAGAGGCCAAAGCAGACCATTCACACATTTTATTTTTCTGTCCTGTTCTAAAATCATTTTTTGGCATTCAGCCACAGCAGGCATCAGGGACACCTTTAATATTACAAAAGCATTGAACCCTATATATAATTCTTGGAAAATCACCACCAGAGTTAACACAGGAAACAGACCGGTATTTTTATAGATTACTTAGAGCTGCAGCCATGAAGCAAATAACTAGGAACTGGTTAAAACCCTTAAGTCCATCAGTTCAATGATAGAAAGAAACAATACAGGAAATCTCAGAAATGGAGGGAATAATTTATAGTCAGAAATGAAGAGACAGAATATAAGAGGTGTTGGAAAAAGCGGATGAGATATAAGACAATGATTTGATGACGGAATTTACACAGATTAAATAGAGTCAGAAATGAAGAGTCAAAGTTTAAGTGGATGAAATGTGAGGCCTGAAATTAATTTATGAAATTGCTTACACATACACAACATAACAGGCATATACAATAAACACATCTTGGAGGAGGAGAAGTCACACACATACCTCCCGACACCTTTTTTTCTTTTTTGTCCTCAAAATTGTTTGCATGGATGTATTTGTATGTATGTGTGTGAGTGTTGATGTGTGAAAATTGAAAATATATATTGGACATTTTGTGGATATATAATTCATGAGTAGTTTGCAATAAAAGTATAAAAAAAATACTCAAGCTACTTGTTTTGTTCTATTGTTCTTTCAGAACTGTACACCATTGGAGGAAATGCAAATGGTAGGCCCTGCATGTTTCCCTTCATGTACAATGACCAGTGGTACTCAGACTGCACTACGGTTGATCACGCAGAAGGACGACTTTGGTGTGCCATTCAAACTAAATATGACCATGAACTCTGGGGCTTCTGCCCAACTAACAGTGAGTACTGACTGTTATATTTTACTGCACTGTGCGCGCGCACGCACACACACACACGCACACACGCACACACACACACACACACACACACACACACATGCACACACACGGGGAATACAACCCAAGTCAATGAGGTAAACTTTCAAAGGACTCAGCTGTTTAGACAGGCGTTTGGGTAGCTTGTATGTACAAGGCTTGCATTTATGTATTTATTGTGTACTTTTCTCTATGCATTGTGTTTTATTTAGTCATTTATTAATCACGTGGCTTATGTGGTCACCACAATTTTATATGAGGTGTTCTTGTATGTTTTGCATAATGATCTTATAAAGCACTTTGTGATGTATGTCTGTGAGAAGCACTATATAAATACATTTGACTTACTTACTAGTATTATCATTACCAATTAGCTAACAATAGACTGTTTGATGTTAACTACTTATTTACTTACTTACTCCTCTTCATCCCCTGTGGGTAATAAGGCTACAATGAAATCTCTCCGTCTCATTGGCAACTTGCTGCTCCTCTCCCCATGACAGGAGCATCTTGTCCAGCAGCTCCTCCAAAATTAAGACGCACTAGCTAGCAGGGCCGGTTCTAGTTTTTTGGGAGCCCATATGCAAAATCTTGTTTTTTGACCAAATGCTACATTTTAAAAATAAAAAAAATATTTGTATTGTGTAAAAGAAAAAAGAAAATTAAAAATGAACTTAGCTGTAGTGTTAACATCAAAATCTAAATTAAAATCATAAATAAATCAATAAAATTTGTTTAAAACAGAAAAAAACAATGTTTTGGATAAATTTAAAATTTATGAACAAAAATAAAGAAATCAAGTTTGATGTTTTATTTATGTTAAAGGTCACTTTGAATGATTAACTGTTGATAATGTAGAAAAACAAAGATTTTAAATTCGGGATGGTCCACATTAATTTGGCTTAAGTTGTATTTCGGGTCGGTTCCTGGAGGATGGTGAAAAAACTTAAGTTGATACGGGTCATGTAAACAGTATATTCCATTTAGATATTCCAAATGTGGCATTTTCTGATTAAGACATGTAGGATATGCCAATATTATTTGAGTTTTAGGAGCATTCTTTGGACACTTTGGTTTGCGATACACGGCCTCTTGCCCGTTTACAGCCAGCTCTGTGTGATGTACACAAACCAACCAGCCAAACAGTTTGCAGAGATTGCATGCCTAAAAGAAAAGCCCAAATTCTGGTCGGAAGGAGAAGCACACCTACTTTTAAAGATTATGAAAGACTTGGATGCCAACAGGTTTTTGAATATGGACAAGTACTGCAACACCACCATGGAGGTTATGTTAATAAAGAGCATGCACGGCTGCATGTAGGGAATATTAGTGGAATTTTTTTTCATTAGCCATGTAAATAGCTTAATAGGAATATTGTCACATTCGGAATGGGCAAAAAACGTAAAGGCTTTCAGGATGATAATGCATTATTTGATTTATCACCTACCACTAGTTTACACATGAGTCTGCCTCTACCATTCAGTCAATGTTAATAAGGAGGCATAAATGTGCAACTTGAGGTTACATGAAAAAAAAATTCCATTTTGCAATGCATCTCCATATTTTTTGTATTTCACAGAAAAAACAGACTGGAAAAAACACAGCACAACCGGAGAGTATTACCAGCTCAACACAGACTCAGCTCTGACTTGGCACCAGGCTGAAGCCAGCTGCAAACAACAAGTGTCCTCCCTGCTCAGTATCACCGATCCTCACCAGCAGGCTTACGTCACAGGTAAGGAGCAATTTACTCCAGTCTTAATCAATATCAATTTAATTAAAAAAAAACATGTTATTTTTAATTAGTTATTTTTATATCATATATTATTATATATATATTATTGTCATTAAGAAGAGGCTTGTTATATATTCTTCAATACATTACTTTTATTTATATATTTAGATGGGTACACGGATCATTTTCTGTTATTTTTGAGCCTCACTCATTATCATTTTATCATTTTTGTTTCCTGTGCCTTTAAAACAAACACAAACACGCTCACAGCATTACTAGGAGCAGATGGCAGGGGACAGGGGGACAAGTTTTGGATTGGGATGAGCCGGAACTCAGAACATGGCTGGCAGTGGTCTAATGGGAGGCCGTACCGTTACCTGAATTGGGACTCAGGTAAATTTTCTTTCCACCTTAATACTTTGTAATGCTATTTTTATAATGCTAAGATTAATGTACCTCTGATATTACCCATCTGTCCTTTATCACTTTATAAACACCATGTTGTCAGTTGTAAAACTGATATAATTTTTGCTTAAAAGAACAGTGTGTAGCATTTAGAGGGATGTATTGGCAGAAATGGAATATAATTAGGGGTGTCAATTGATTAAAATATTTAATCGTGATTAATCGCATGGTTTTCAATAATCAAATTTTTATCTGTACAAAATGTACTTAAAGGGAGATTTGTCAAGTATTTCATACTCATATCAACATGGGATTGGGCAAATATTCTTGCTTTATGCAAATAACTGTATGTATTTATTATTGGAAATTAATTAACAGCAATGACAAATATTGTCCAGAAACCCTCACAGGTACTGCATTTAGCATTGAAAAATATGCTCAAATCATAACATGGCAAACTCAAGCCCAACAGGCAACAACAGCTGTCAGTGTGTCAGTATGCTGACTTGACTACGATTTGCCCCAAAACTATGTGTGATTATCATAAAGTGGGCCCAAAACTCATTTTCATTCACATATCTTGAGGTCAGAGGTCAAGGGACATCTTTGAAAATGACCATGGCAGTTTTTCCGCGCCAAAATTTAGCGTATGTTTGTAGCGTTATTTGACCTGCTTCGCATGTATGACATGGTTGGTGCCAATGATTCCTTAGGTTTTCTAGTTTCATGATGCCAGTATCTTCACTCTAGCTTCAAAACTGAATTTACTACAACCTCTAACGGTGGCCCGTCAAATTATTAAGAATTTGATTAAAAATCGCAAGTTGCATTAATGCATTAAAGAAATTAGTGGCATTAAAACACATTTGCATTAAGGCATTATTGCGTTAACTTTGACAGCCGTAAATGTGAAGTGTAAAATGTTTTCTTTAGTCTATAATCACCTGAAAATAAAAATTGTTATGTTTTCGCTACCTTAGAATGAGCCGTTTTATATCTACATAGGGAGCGGGTCCTCTTTATGGAGCCCGCCATGTTTCTGCAGTATCCCAGAACGGACAAACCAAACACTGTTAACATTTCCTGCTTGGGCCAGAGTCAATAATATTACTCGCTTCTGTCGCCGCGGCTCTCTTTCTCTTGCTTCACCACTCACTTACCTCGTACACACATACACACTCTAAGCTCTAAGCACTGTACTCTTACAACAAGGCCCAAAGCTACACGGCAGATATTTATGGAAACTGAGGACTTCTGACTGACGAGATTTACAATTACAATAACTGAATTTATCAAAGGGACGTTGTCGTTGCTGCTTGCATTCAAATCTGGTCATCGTAGCGTGCAAAATAATACATTTCAAATCAAACGTAATTACACCATCTCTATTTCCAGTGAAACTTACTGTATTTTAGATCTTAGCTTAGCACACTACACGGTGAAAATGTCTACTGTATCCCTGATGTATCCATGCCAACTTGTTTTCAACATCATGAAGAATCTTCACTGCTCTGCAAAATGATCAGGCAAACCACCACCCCAGCCCAGCTGTTAACCAGCATATCGTTCTAATTTCTTCATTCTTTCTACTTTTTCTATTTCTATTTAATCTTCATTTCATTGTTGTTTCTACTGCTATTCTATATCACTAAGTTTGTATTACAATTCTTATTTAGGCCTGCAATAGTGCTGAATGTATAATGATGTCATTTGATAGCATTATACAATTTGTTTAGGTGTTATAAATAAAATGTGTGTGAATTTGAAGACTCATCAGACACATCAGCATTGACATGTCAACTTTAACCATTCTCGTTTTAGGACATCCACTTCCTACTCCAGGACAAAGCTGTGCAGTTATTGATGGTGATGTGCAGTACTCCTGGCAAAGTTCACTTTGCACCAAGAAACTGGGGTACATCTGCTACAGTGAAGGAGCTGGGGCTCCTCCTACTCATGGTAATAATGCGCTAACACAAATTTGTTTTAACGTCATTAATTTCTTTAACGCATTAATGAAACTTGTGATTCTTCGGCTCAGTTTTAAAGCTAGAGTAAAGATACTGGCATCATATGAAAAGAAAAAACCAGAGGAATCCATTGGTACCAACCATGTCATACTAGCTTGTCAGGAAGGAGGCTAAATAAAGCTCCAAACTTGCACTAAATTTTGGCAAGGAAAAACTGGCCTGGCCATTTTCAAAGGGGTCCCTTGACGTCTGACCTCAAGATATATTTTTTTTATATTTCAATATTAAATGCAGTACCTGTGATGGTTTCTGAACAATATTTATCATTGTTTTATGTTGTTGATTGATTTCAAATAATGAATATATACATACATTTGTATAAAGTGAGCATATTTGCCCCCTCCCATGTTGATAAGAGTATTAAATACTTGACAAATCTCCCTTTAAGGTACATTTTGAACAGATAAAAAAATGTGTGATTAATTGCGATTAAATATTTTAATCAATTGACAGCCCTAAAAAATATAAATGTTATTCTAGTCTGTTTCCACCGTTTACTGTGTTGCTATTTTGTCTTTGTTTAATTGTATGATATTAGTGACTCAGTACTTTATATTTCTTTGTGCTTTTCATGATCAGCTCCTGATACAGGATTTTGTTCAAGCCCTTGGATTCCCTACAATAGCCACTGCTTCCACCTCCAACGTCTTCAGAAAACATGGTCTGATGCCCAGAAAGAGTGTCGTAAAGAAGGAGGGGACCTAGTGAGCATCCGCAATGTGGAGGACCAAAGTTTTGTCATCTCTCAACTTGGCTTTGGTACGTGAGGAAGTATAGCTTGAAAGAGGAAGTCTTTACAAACAAACAACACACCTGTGAGATCACAGGCTTTTCCTCTGGCGCCACCCTTTGGCAAAATCTTACATAAACCTGCCCCTCTAATGGTATGGATCTAGGAATAAGAATTTTCATCCATCCAATAGTTTTGTTTCTGGTATGTAATGAGCATCACAGTCTCAGCCTCTATAGCCACCGCTGGCTGTTTATGTTAAGTCCTGTCTTTTTAATATGTGAGATTAGGTAGATAAAAGGTTTTCTGTGGGAAATTTGAGATATGAGCCCAGGAGGTGAATATCATATTCTTAACTAACTTGAACTTGATATACCCAATATGTGGGTCTAAGTTGGTGATTATCAAACTTTAAACTTTTGTTTCCACTTTTCCAAACTGGTAAAAACAGACTTTTTTTTAACAAACAATGTGATTGATCATTATATACTGAGCTAAGAGACAGATCTTGACACATTCTTGTCAACCTTTTGAGTGCCTTGAATATTTTAGGATTAGGGTGGGGGCGCCGGGTTCCTTCTTTTGTGGCGCTTCAATAACACCAATAAGAATTACAACTCATCGATGTTACACACAGATCTCTGGCCCAGTAAGCCTCCACCTCCCTTAGCAACAATGACTAATGATAGCCTACAACAGACACAAAAAGCAAGTGGCACGCAGAGCAAACTGAGCTCCACAATAAAGATATATCACAGGCAGTTAAGGGAAAGGTTGTTTTCTGTCCATGTCTGCAGCATCCACTGATGAGCTTTGGATTGGACTGAATGACAAGAGGACAGAGGGGCTGTTTGACTGGAGTGACCAATCTACTGTCAGCTTCACTAGCTGGGAGTTTGGGAAACCAGCTATCTCCACTGACAGAGAAGACTGTGTTCTCATCAGGGGGGAGGTAAGGAGCACCATGTTGCTACTGTACATATGCTAGCGTCTTATAAAAGTTTCATTATTTGTCCAAAGATGACAAATCATTGAACTAACCTGCTCCAAAGCAAACCGGCAAATCATGCTGCTACGTATCAAACTTTATTTCACTGTGTATATAGAAACTCCTGTCCACACACTTTGGTATACTTTTTATCTTCGGCTGCTAGTCCCTTATCTCAAATCAAGTGAAATCTCGATGCAACAGCATACAATGATATTTTAGACAACAGTGTGCCTAAAACTATGTTTCAACACGATAATGCCATTGTGTGCAAAGCGAGGTTAAAAAAAAAAAAAAGACAAGTTTTCCAGAGTTTGGTGTGGAAGAACTTTCCTGCACAAAGCCCGGACCTCAGCCCCATTGAATTAAAGCACCAAATGCAAGCCAGGCCTTATTCCCAAACATCATTGGCTGACATCACTAAAGCTCTTTTGGCTAAATGGGAGAAAATCCCTGCAGCCAGGTTGCAAAATCATGTAGAAAGCCAAAAAGAGTGCAGGCAGTTATAGTACCATTTTAAAGGGGACCTATTATGCTTTTTGTGTGTTATATTTATGTCTAAAAGGTCTGCAAAGTTACAGAGCCCAAAGTCCATGCCAAAGGGAGTTACTCTCTACCGAAACCAGATTGGCTATCGGGACGATACTGACTTAAAAAACTGGATCAGATAACAGACAATGGGGCCAATCTATTAAATTCAATTCTATGTTTATACATGTATACTATATACATTGTATACTGGAATTTTAATTCTTGTTCAAGTTTTGACCAATTTGTTGCTGCGTTAAAACGGTTTACACCTGAATTTTAATTGCTGTTAATTTAAGATTTTTTTGCCAAGTTGTTGGTGTACGATTTATTATTTTGATAAATAATTCGCAAAATTTATATGTATGTATTTATTTGTTACATTTAGTTTTATAAAGTTTAGATGTTTAAGTCAAGCCTGATGTTGCCTTAAACATAAAAGAATGATCCCAGTCACTTCCACACAGCAAGGCATACAGCTTATTAATTAAACACTGGTATCGGATCGGTTGAAACCCACAGCCCAGGTATCACTTTTGGTATCGGGACTGGAAAAGTCGGATCGGTGCATCCCTAACAGAAACACTGCTCCTGAACTGCCTGAAACGCCTTGCTTGAAGTCCTGCCTTTTCTTCCGTAACATTTTTGACCATTAAAGCATGTAAACATGTTCTAGCAGAAACCCAAAAAATACAAGAATGAACCTGAAAAAAATCTGTATGTTTAAAATCTGTGATTTTGGAATGAGATATTCAATGAAATGGGCTTTTTGTTTGACGATACACATTATAGTTCGCCTATCTGTCGGTACATCCAGTCTCCACATAGATAAACATTTGAATGTTCTTCTTTCTTTCAGAATGGGAACTGGGCTGACCGTGTGTGTGACGAGAAACATGGCTTCATTTGTATGAAGTTGAGTGACCGTGAACCCTCTGGAGAAGAAGTGGAGCAGAATGTCGGCTGCAAAACTGTGCGTGAACTTTACTTCCTTCCAATATATGAAAAAAATGTCTCTGGTTTATTGTAATGCTTTATTCCCAAAGTGTTATCATACTGGGCTGGGTATTGTACCTCAAAGCTTTCTGATGGTCAGTTTGATCGATTAAAATATTTAATTGTGAGTAATTGCATGACTGTCCACGATTGATCGCAATAATTATCTGTTCAAAATGTACCTTAAAGGGAGATTATTCAAGTATTTAATACTCTTATCAACATGGGAGTGGACAAATATTCTTGCTTTATGCGAATATATATTTATTATTGGAAATCAATTAACAACACAAAACAATGACAAATATTGTCCAGAAACCCTCACAGGTACTGCATTTAGCATAACAAATATGCTCAAATCATGACATGGCAAACTGCAGCCCGACAGGCAAAAACAGCTGTCAGTGTGTCAGTGTGCTGACTTGACTATAACTTGTTCAAAACTGCATGTGATTATGATAAAGTGGGCATGCCTGTAAAGGGGAGACTCGTGGGTACCCATAGAACCCATTTTCATTCACATATCTTGAGGTCAGAGGTCAAGGGACCCCCAAAATTGCCAAGCCTGGTTTTCCTCGCTAAACTTTAGCGTAACTGTGGATCGTTATTTAACCTCCTTCAAGACAAGAGAGTATGACATGGTTGGTACCAATGGATTCCTTAGGTTCCCTAGTTTCATACGATGCCAGTATCTTCACTCTAGCTCTGAGCCCACTACAACCTCCGAAAGATCGATTGCGTTAATGCGCTAATGCGTTAAGGAAATTAGTGGTGTTAAATCAAATTTGCGTTATCGCGTTACTATGGCAATACATGCTGGAAAGTGAAAGCCAGATATCTTTACATGTTGTGGAATACTCAATGAAATAATAAGCAACCCTGTATTATCAAACATTTTTTTTGTTTAGCTTATTATGCTTTTTATTAATCACACTAAATAAGGAAAACAACTTAATGATATTTTCCCACTTCTGTTTCCTACAATCCAGGGTTGGAAAAAGCATGGCTCGTACTGCTACTTTGTAGGAACACAGACAAAGACATTTGATGAAGCCAAAGATGACTGCACAAGGTCATCTTCCAAATTAGTTGATGTTTCAAATGGGTAAGAACATTTATTTTGATTCCAAATATTTTGAGCTACCAAAAAGAGCAAGCTAGATTTCAATAGTTCAGATGTTATTGGATTTAGGACTTGCAAACAAAACTCAAACAAAAAATGTCTGCAACTATACATCATTCATAATTATGAGAAATCCAGTGATCCTAATTGTGTAAATATTTCCAGGGTGGATAACGCCTTCCTTGTCAGCTTGGTGGGGTTGAGACCAGAGAAATACTTCTGGCTAGGCCTCTCAAATCAGAAACACATTGATCATTTTGTGTGGACCAACACAGACTTAGTGAGGTTTACTCACTGGAACGCTCAAATGCCAGGTATGGAGAAATTTTGAACTCCTTTTGTAAGATGTGTCCCAAAGTGGCTTCACAATTCACAGTTTACAATTTCTCCCTCAACAATGCAAGGTCACCAACAGGGCTGTGTTGCCATGACAACTGGGGTTTTTGCTGGCCTCTGGGATGTGCTGCCCTGCACCAATAAGGAGAAATATATCTGCAAACACCTGGCAGATGGGGCAGGTCCAACCACTGCACCACCAACTATTGCCTCTCCCGCGTGTGCAGACGGCTGGACTCGAATAGGAACAAGACTTTCTTGCTATAAGGTAAAATCCAACGCAGCTTAACATGAGTGAAACACGTACACCTGCAAATCTGATATATTTGCTAACTGACTTCTGTGATTAAGCTAACGATCTGTAACAAAATAGTTTTGACTAAAGTTTTTCCTCACTGTTACACAAAGCTTATGCGTTTTATGCCCTGTCAAAGGGTGGCTAAGGCACAACATGAGACAAACTCATCTTCATCAAATCTCAGGTTTTAAGGGCTGATGTGTAGGATTTAGTGGGATTTATTGAAGAAATATAATATAATATTATATTCAGAATTATGATTTAATTTACAATAATTTGTGTATAATCTCGGTTAGTAGGCAGCAACGACTCCTCTTTAAAGCAGCACGATTAATTTCTCCCACAATCAGAGGAATCCCCCCACATATGCTTTTTCAAACAAAAATGTGTCACGATGAGTCCACGAGTGCTGTTTTTATGCCCCGTGTAGACCGTGCACACATGCCTCTGTCCACGCTAAGCGTTTTGCAGGCCCTTTCCCACTATACGCCGCTGTTTTCAGGCTGCTGTGTCCCGCTAAAAGCCGTTTCTCACCAGTGCGATGGGAAAATGCGGTGCGGGAATGATGAAGGACCAACGCCCTGTTGGATCCTTATAATGTCCACTGTCAGCCAATAATCTGCCAATGCCTTCAGCCACTGGATCAATCCCTACCTCACTCTAACAGACCTGTGTTTGAAAACACACACACACCTGTCTATAGCTCAAACGATTAGATGGTTAATTGATTATTTGATCAACAACTGCAACAAGTTTGACAATTCAATCGTTTTTTAAGCCATTTTTAAAAGGTATAATATCCAATAATTAACTAAAAAACATAATAATCCCTCTAAATCATCATCATCAATTATGCCCCACTAGGAGTGTATGGCTGTGTCTGTTTCTGCAGAGACCCTGCAGCCCTCTGCTTGTATTTTCTTTTTTCTTCTTATTTTGATTTACTCTGGACAAACAACCTTTGGGCCCCACATGGGGGTGTAACCCCCAGCCAATAACAGCACGCAAGGTGTGCAGCCCGTTCAGGTGGTCAAATATCGCCGCTGTGTCACACCCCGCGGCTTCTGATACCGACTCACAAGTCCCCTCTTTACTCCCGTAGATACAAAGCGGCCGTATTTCATGGATGAGAACGGTTTGTGTTATGTACATGTGCCCAGTGACGCCCTGCTTCTTTCTGTGCTTTGAGTGGAGCTATCATTGGTGTGTGTCTGTAGTTTGATGAGAGCAGCGCTGAGCCACAGCTAGCAGACAGGAAGTCTGCATTCATTCAAAATCCGGCAACTCTGCACCTTCCAGCAGGATTATGTGGAATTTTGCAGAGCCAGTTGTGTGTTTATTTGTGTTACGAATGTAACTGCCATGAAATAATTAGAAAATAACGTTTTATTTCTCAGATTCACTACTTTGTTCGAACTAACGCCGCCCTCTCTCTTCAGTCACTCTTTAGCCCGCTTGACCATCGCTGCTCTCCCTCTCAGCTTGTTGAGCTGTGGAGGTGTGGCCAACCGACAATGGTTACATATTATACCTTTAAGTCAAAAATGCCAAATTTACTGGTTTCCGCTGTCTTTGCTAGTAAACCGAATACCTTTGTCGCTTTGTTATTGCTTGGTTGGGCAACAGTTGGTCAGACAAAACAAGTGGTTTAAAAATGGCAGCACTGATTTAGGAAATCGTGATTAAATGAGAAAATAATCATACATTAATACATAATGAAAATAATTGTTAAGTTACAGCAGGACTTGAGCTTAAGGACGTCATGTCGTCTAGGGGCCAAAAAATATGATCGCGGAGGATGAAAATTAATTTCGGGACAAATTTGGGACGAGAGTTGAAAGAAAAATACCCGTGATGAATGAATGCTTGTTTTGTATAGTGCACCGTTATTATTAAACCTCCCTGACAACATAAAAATACACACACACACACACACACTGTCAGTGCCCGATCCGTCCCGCACATACACACACACACACAGCACATAACGCTGGCCTCACGATAGCCGCAGCAGCAACGGGGAATTATTCACAAGTCAATGAGGTAAGCTTTCTAGTATTAACGTTATCAGTTAGCTAACGTTAGACTGTTTGATGTTAAAGGTAACGTTACAGTTAAAACGCTCTTTAACCAGTCAGCAGCCAACTTTTGGATTTACAGTGAGTGAGCTGACGTTGACGTTACGTTAACTATGAGGAGTCAAAACTCCGCCAAAGCTCAAATTCTGTTACTAATGTTAACCACTTATTTACTTACTTACTTCTCTTCATCCCCTATTTGTCATAAGGCTGCAATGAAATCTCCTCCAACACATTCTGGCCGTGGCAACTTGCTGCTCCTCTCCCCATGACAAGTGCATATTGTCAAGCAGCTCCTCTTAACTTTGAGACGCAGCTAGCAGGGCCGGTTCAGGCTTTTTGGGTGCCCATATGCAAAATCTTGTTTTTTGACCAAAGGCTACTTTTTACACAGCTTTAGCTGCATTGCTAACATCAAAATCAAAACAAACATGCAAACTATGAATAAAAAACAAACAATAAAATTACTTTTTAAAATAATAAAAAAAAAGTTTTAAATAAAATATAAATTTCTGAACAAAAATAAACCACTTTTGATGTTCGATTTATATTAAAGGTCACTTTGAATGATTAACTAAAGAATAAAGATTTCAAATTTGGGACGGTAAGCACTCATTTCAGAACGGCTTGCGTTGTATTTCGGGACGGTTCAAGGAAGTGAAAAAAGTTAGTTTAGAGCCCTGAGTTACAGCCTTACACTTGAACGATGTCAAGCTCTGTCACTCACACACTGAGAGAAAAGACCTGACATAAAACTAGACACAACCACAGTCGCAACATAACATGTAGTTATGTCTTTGAAGGCATTCATTTACTTCTTGCTTTAAATGAGGGTGAAGTGAAACTACCAAACCTTTAATTAAATTGTACCTTCTTGCCTTGTGTTTAAGTTCTTTTCAGACTACCCTAATAAGAGGACCTGGTATGAGGCCAGAGATTACTGCAGGGCCATCGGAGGAGACCTGCTCAGCATCCACAGTGAAGAAGAGCTAGTTATACAAGGGTACAGTATGACCTGCACTAATACAATTAGGGCTGCGTTTGACAAAATCTGAAAAATGAGTTGCATCAAAGAAGACCATTGTCATTCTTTCGAGATGCAGTAAATTTGTCATGTTTGTCATAATTTATATCAGGTGTTAAGCATGATCACTGGCAGAAAATCTTGTTAGTCTTTATTAAAATTAGGGCTGTCAAGGTTAACATGATAATAACGCGTTAATGCTAATTTGTTTTAACGGCACTAATTTCTTTAATGCATTAACACAACATGTCATTTTCAGGTTGTAGCGGGCTCAGGTTTAAAGCTAGTGTGAATATACTGGCATCATACGAACCTATAAAAACCTAAGGAATCCATCGGTACCAACCATGTCACACTAGCTGGTGAAGGAGGCTAAATATCGCTCCAAACTTAGGCTAAATTTTGTCGAGGAAAAGCTGGCATGGCCATTTTCAAAAGGGTCCCTTGACCTCTGACCTCAAGATATGTGAATGAAAATGGGTTCTATGGGTACCCACAAGTCTCCCCTTTACAGACATGCCCACTTTATGATAATCACATGCAGTTTGGGGCAAGTCATAGTCAAGTCAGCACACTAACACACTGACAGCTGTTGTTGCTTATTGGGCTTGAGTTTGCCATGTTGTGATTTGAGCATATTTTTTATGCTAAATGCAGTACCTGTGAGGGTTTCTGGACGATATTTGTCATTGTTTTGTGTTGTTAATTGGTTTCCAATAATACATATATATTTGCATTAAGTTAGCATATTTGCCCACTCCCATGTTGATAAGAGTATAAAATACTTGACAAATCTCCCTTTATGGTACATTCTGAACAGTTAAAAAAATGTGTGATTAATTTTTATTTATCGAGACTAACTATGGACAATCATGCGATTCATCACAATTAGATATTTTAAACGATTGACAGCCCCAATTAAAATGTAAATTACGAAATTCAAGGACTTAAAAAAAAATTACAAAACTGGTTGCAAAAGATAAAGATTGGCAAGTGTTGAGGAGGGCACTGGGATAGCATAATCAGATAACTATGAAATTAAGCAAAAGTTTGTTCCTAAAGCATTTTATACAGGTTGCATATTTAAATCATTAATATAAGTCGATCCATTATATTGTAGATATAATACCGTCTGGATTGGACTCAGTGCCCCTGACCCAGTCACCGGTTACGTATGGAGCGATGGATCCCCAGTAAGTTAACAGTTTTCTCTTTCTACAGTGGTTGAGAAAATCTATTTTAGTTTATGCAACTCATTTAAATGAAAATAAATCCATTTGCATTGCATGTTTTATTGTTTGCTTTTGTTTCCAGGTAAACTTCCAACACTGGAAGGATGGAGAGCCAAACAATTTCAACAACGTGGAATCTTGTGTCGAATTCAACATATATCAGCGGCACTGGGGCGGGTCTTGGAACGATGTGCAGTGTGAGAAGTACAATGGATGGCTCTGTCAGATCCTTGCAGGTAAAGCGTGGTCATTTCTTCACATGGGTTTCAAAGAAAAGCGTGAAATTCTTTTATAACATTTGTTGAGAGTTGAATGAGCGAGGTTGATTTTTTCAGCAATCAGTCTTCTTCATGTGTGTTCAGGCAGTGCTGGAAGTGGAAAAAAATAAGTTCCAGTAGTCTCTTTATCACGTTGGCATGTGTGTTGGCCGGTATCAGCAATCTCTTGCGACCTATTCCTATTTATTCATTATGCCTTTAAGCATGTTATACTGTGTCAGTCATAATTAGCTGTGGTTTTATAGCTATTATTATACTTGGGCTATTTATCTTCTATAGCAGGCCTATAATACTCCAATAATATTCCAACTGGAACGTCATAGGGTTAAGGTGGTGTGTTTGTATATTTACCCATAGTGTTAACAGTTAAGTGCTTTGCTGTGTTATTTGTAGCCTATAGTAGGGTATCATTCATGTTTTAGGAGCAGTGTCCCTGTCAGGATGCTCCTACATATTGTGCAGCAGGATAAAGAGACACATTCTGAATTTTGACAGTGAATAAAAGGTACTAGCAGATGTTGGGTTTGGGGGTCCTCCCCCTAGAAAATTAGTTTTTGACTTAAAACTATGCAATTTTACATCATTTTGGACCATTATTATTAGGGCTGGGACGATACACCCATCTCCCGATTCGATACTATCACGATACTTGGGTGCCGATTTGGTATGTGTTGCGATTTTTAAGTATTGCAATTTTACAAGTATTGTGATTTGATATTATGATATAATGCAATTTTTGTTCACTTTTTTAACACTAGACCATGGGAAAAAGTTGAATTATACACTTCTAGAGACTTTTACTTTGGGAAATATCTAAATTGATATAGAAATGTTTTTTTTATTTTCTGCATGTATGTAGTCAGAGATGTACTGAAGTCAAATATATCAGTCAATATATCAGTGAATACATTTCCCTGACAAATTAGCAGTATTTTCTTTTGTAAGAATATGTAATGTTTTATACTTCTGGTGAATATAATCCATCAATCTTATTTCCATATATATTATTTTATATATACAGTTCCCTTGGTCTTTAGACATCCATGATCAGTTCCATCGTGGGCCGTTTGAATGCATTTAACATAAATGTCAGTATATGGGTGCGCCACAGTTGTAGTGTCGGCCGATTTGACCAAGGAGATGAGAGTGACGGCTGTACATTACCGCAATACGATAACGTTTCCTTTCCATGACAAAGCTAGCATGCAGCTTTAGCTCTGCTTTTCCTGTCAATGTGTTAAACCTAAAGTGTTTCCATACTGTACTGTATGTGTAGTGTTTACCAATTTGGTTTTAAAATGTAAGAGTTCAAGTCGTATCCATGGGGACCCTCTGCCGTTTTCTGCTTTGTCATTTTGGCTCACTGGGGCTGGCTACGATTTGTTTTGGTTGACGGATATGGAATGGATATGACATCAAGTTACTCAGACTACAACAATAAAAGCGGTAACTTCCTTCTACCTCTGGATAGACTAAAATGAAGAAAATTGCCGTTGAGTCTGGCATTAAAAAATCTATTTCAAAATTGTAAAAAAAATAAATAAATCACAATACATTGGTGAATCAATTTTATTACCCCACCTCTAATTATTATTACTAGTTAAATGATTATTTTATTATTTACACATACCAAAAGCCTTCGTCTGAAAATTGGAAATGTTTGCCCTAAAAGAGCAGTTTCAGAAAACTATTAAATAATGTTTCTTTAATTATAATTAAAATTTAATTAAAATTATGACGAACGACTCAATAATTACTTTACAAAAAGGATATGAACATTGTATTGATAAATTACAGCACCATCATTCTCACCTCGCCTCCCCTCTGCTGTGCATCGGCTCGTCCAGATGTTCCCCACATAGTTTTTATGTTCATACGGCTTATGAGACGCAGTGCAAATACGGTGGCGCTGCGTCGTTATGGATCGCCATTATGAATCTCCCAGAGAACCTGATATGGAGAGGGCATAAAAGAGTACTGGCAGCTTTTGAAAAGTGCCAATGCCCAAGAAAAAGTCACGGTACGCCAAGAAGTAAAATGAAGAAGTGCCGGTACTGTGTTGCGGTGAGTACCGGCCCACTTTGAGCACTGTGTTCAGGTGTATGCAATTTCAACCAGGAGGCGCCCACTATCATCTTAATTCTCTTCTCTAAATACATTTATCTTCACTTTATGTCCTTTCAGGAGCAACTCCAAAGCCACCTCCAGACCCTGTCACTCCTGGTAAGTAGGCGATTATGTATGTGACCACATAGAAATAATCTATTTTTAAATTTTTTATCATTTAAGTACAACTGAAATGAAAATCCGTGTTTATTTTTTTTGCTACATCATACAGGTTCAATCAGTGAATTACATGTCCTGTGCTCTCTTTTGAAAAAAAATATATTTTATAACTGTTGGTTTCATTATAGCGCCCCGTCTGTGTTTTTTTTTTTCCAGTCCGAGTGTCGGTGGTAATTCTTTTGTGTTTTTCTTAGGGCTGTCAATCGATCATTTTTCGCACATTGTCAAGTATTTAAAGACCCCTCCAGCCAGTTTTACTTCCTGTTTTATGGTTAACGTTCTTTCTCAAACAGAGAATGCGGGTGTGGTTAATAGTCATATGTAATTCATTACCATGGTAACCGTCACATTTTTTGAATTTTGGTCCCGTGTTGGTACTGAAGTATCGGTTCTCGTGACATCTTTAGTCTTCTCCTCCTGCCGAGGCGGCCGTCTGGCTGCTGCTCCATCGAGGAACAGCACTGCTGCACGCTGGCCACAGTGCACCAGAGTGCGGATAGACATGTTGCCGTGGTTCGCAGTTTGAAATGCAGTTTCGTGATGTTTTAGAGGTGCACAGTCCACGAGCACCGGCCGCTCTCGCCTCAGCTCCCAGCATCGATGCCACACTGGGCTGCATTGCGATTCGTTTATTTGTTCAACGGGGCTTTTCTCTGGTTTTCTGTTGTTGAAAGTCGTGCACTGGACGGGGGCTTTAATACTCTTAAATATATTACATATATGATAATGTCTCATATAGATCACAGGCCCCAGAACTGAATTGCACCCTCAATGCCCACTGGCTTTGACAATTGGCTTCAATTGTGTTTTTGTGTTTTCATCTGGACGGAGATTGTTTTTAAACCGTGCTTGTGTGGATGGGATTTTTTTTTTTTTAGAACAAAAGAGGAAAAGTACCGGTGTACCTGTTGACTAGGTCTTAGTTGCCTAAACCTAAGCATATCTTAACAATTAAGGTGGCATATCACAAAACACTCACATAAATTGTTCATTATGTAAAGCCACGACTGATTATTTAAGTATAAGGGCTTGGTGACATTACCATGCAGCAGCTGTGACTTCTCTGTGGGGTGGACCTCAACTGCTACATGCCTTTGAATTTAAACTGCTGATATATTACATATTTCTAACATGTTTTCAGACTACAATATAACGTCAGACGGGTGGATAGAATGGAATGGGACTCAGTATTATATTAACAGTGAAAGGATGGCCATGGATGAAGCTCGTAAATTCTGCCAACAGAAGCATAGTGACTTGGTATCCATCAACAGTGAAGCTGAAAGTGTCTTTTTGTGGAAAATGGTAAGCAGCGATTTTTATAATACATAAAACAATTAAAGCAATAACCATGGCATTTAGCTTCAGTACATACTGCAGTGTAACGACTGCTGGTTTTACCGTGTGCCTCTATCTGTGTGTGTAGGTGTCCAGAAGTCAAAACGCTCACTGGATAGGCCTGACAGTAGACCTTGATCGAACATATGAGTGAGTATGAATTAAATACAAATGAGAAAGAAAGTCTCAAAAATATAAAAAAAATAAATAAATCAGACAGAGAAGAAGTCCTAAGAAAAATGACCAGTCACCAGTTAAAAATACGTCGGTAACATTGTTTATTGTTGAATTTAGCTTTCATTCTAGACAGTACAGAATTATTGTGTGTATCATTATGTTACGTGTTTTTTGAGATTTGAACCTGGAAGAATAACAACCATAACACAGTTCCAGCCCTTAGATTTGAATCAGTATGTCATTATGAAAGTGATATTTCACAATGAGTTGTTCTTGACAAAATTTCAACTGATTTCCTTGTGTGGACATTAAGGTGGATGGATGGTTCTCTAGTGTTTTTTCAAAAGTGGAGTGATGGTCAGCCTGATTTCAAGAATTATGATGAGAACTGTGCGGTCATGTTTCCTTCTACTGGTGAGTGAACTGAAATATGATTTACCTTCACTGACATACACGCCAATGACAAAAGTTGTAATCCTTAAGACTTCAGTCCTGGTTGATCTGGCGACACCCGTGGCTACCGGAAATACAACTGGTGCATCTGTTTACAGCGCAGCCAAACAAATTCCCCTTGTTTTAATGAAGAAGACACCTGCAGCGCACTGTAGCTGCTCCTTTTTGTTCCATTACCATTGATATGCTGACAATAACGCTGAAAATGGCCGTTGTTTTGTACTGTAGGTGCACTTTTGATGAAGGATAAGCGCTAATCACATTGATTCTTTAGTGTTTAATCACCTGATGATAAGAATCGTTGTGTTTTCGTTAGCTTAGAATGAGCCTTTCATGCCTACATAGGGAGTGGGTCCTCTCCATGGAGTCACTGTTGCACTGCTATGTTTCTACAGTAGCTCAGAAGGGACAAATCAAACTCTGTTAATTTTTCTTGCTTGGCTCGGAGTCCATAACTTTACTTGCTCCCATTGCTGCCGCTCTCTTTTCTTGCTTCACCTCTCACTTCCCACTTCCACACACACTCTACGCACTGGCTCTGCTCCAAATGACATACACTACTCTTACAACAAATGGCTCTAGAGAGGACCATTCATGTTTTTGCGTTGGCCACCATAGCTCTCCAACACGCTTGGCACATGGGAGAGGCTTCAGTTGGTTGCAATCTCCTCACCTCACTGCTAGATACCACCAGATCCTACACACTGGACTTTTAAGACAGTGTAAAGACTGCGGACAATGAGGCTATCAATTAGATAAAATTGTGCTAGATGAATCCCTCAGTTTTTTTTTTAGTTTTTTTTTTTTTTTAAGATCATTTTTTATTGATACGATAGTGGACAGTTTAGAAAAGGGGAGACATGGGGCGACATGCGGATATGGCCGCAGGTCGGATTTGAACCTGGGCCGCCGCGGTTAGGACTCAGCCTTGTTATATGGGCGCCCGAATTCCTCGTTCTTAAGTTGATTTGAATGTAGCGCTGGAACGGCAGACTCCGCCACTAATAATAAAAACACAGTAGATAGGTAATTACTGAAAGTGAATACATTGAATGGCTATTGCATATAAAATGCTGACCAATAATAGCATCAAAAAGGGGGTTTGCTTTTGTGAAAATCTTAAGGATTATAACTTTAACCCCTTGTTTGATGTTGAATTTCAAAAAGCACACTGTATTTGCTTATGTATTGATTTTCATGTCTTGGATTGGTTCACAGGGTTCTGGCATGATTATAATTGTGGGCATGAGTTTAGGTCCATTTGTAAACGCAGTGGCTCACCACCTGCCAACACCACTGTGCAACCCACAAAGGCCATTACAGGTGGCTGCCTACTCCCCTGGAAAAAATTCAATTCTAAGGTCAGAGGTCACTTTAAGCCTTTAAACAAGTTGTGTTGAAAGGATATGTATAAAACTAATGTAGGACAGAATTAAATTATTATTGCTTGAAATGACATTGGCCTGTGATTGAACAACACTGTCTTTTAAACATAGATCTTTTTTGTTACACATTTTTATCTAATGCTCTTTTGAGATGTCACATTAAGCTGCTTTGTAATGTGAAATTGTGATCGATGTAATAGAGTGCTCCAGGGATGACACATTTTTGCAGGAAGTTAGAATTGCACTGGTTCCCTCGACAAAAAACCAATGGAATTTTCCATTGGGTTTTGGATTATTGCAGAAAATAAGCGCTGTGGCAAACAAACATTTATGATACTTACACGTTTTGTTAAGCAAGAGAATTTTCACAAATGAACACCAAGCTAACGTTAGGCTATGAACAAACTAAGCCAGGGTAGTATGAGTGCGAGTATACACAACGAGGCGGTAAAGGCGGACAAGTCGGCGTGATGATGTTTAGTAGTCTCATTTAGCCGCTTGTTAGCAAATGTCTTTTTTAAGACAAATAAAGGCTTCAAAATGTACGAGTGGGGTATGTATTGATCTATTTTATGTAGTAGATCAAAACTTTAAAATCTCTTGGGCTTGTGTTAACCACAGATCTTATTTTAAACATCTAACTAAAGCCCCATTCAAAAAACCTACTGACTTCCAGACGAGGGAACCAGAAGAGCTAAAATACTAACTAATTTCCGGGTTTTAAGACTCATTCCTGTAGCACTCTAAAACTAGGACAATATTTGAGTGGTTGCATTTTCAGTTGTAAATCAATTTATCATTCCTCACCTCTAGTGTTACAACATCTTTGAAGACCTGAAATTAACATGGGATGAAGGGAGGAAACATTGCCAAGCTATCGGTGGAAACTTGGTCTCTATTCCCTCAAGACATGTGGAAGGTTTGTTTCACAGTTTTTTTTTTGTTTTTTTTTCTGGTAAAATATCCACTGATCTTCTGAACTTCTTCTGTTCATTGATCCATTTATTTGATCCATTTGATACTTTCATTTCTTTCATACTTGACGACTGATTCAAATGGAGGGATTGTGATGGTTATGAGACTGGAGGCTCAATAATCACCTTAGTACAAAACTGTTTTATTAAGGATAAAGTTTTAAAATGCTTAAGTTACTAATGTTTATACAACGTAAAACAAATCTAAAGCTCTGCTAGTGGCCTCTAGAGGTGCTGTTCACCAAAACTAAACTGGTTTGAAAAAAAACAAATCCTTTGCCAGAGCTCTTTCTAATGAGGTTAACTGTGAATGCCACTGATTTCGTTGTTGCCCAGTTTACAGTAGATCTACATGATAGAAACAGGCGTACTACAGTGCACCTCCAAAAATACAGAAAAAAACAAAGAGCCAAACAGCACAGGTCGGACTCTGCAGGGGTCTAGTATAGTCAACAAGGATGTACAAACAATGAGAAATCTATACGTCTATATTTAGGGTTAAACTGGAGGGGAAAAAAACGTCTATGCAAATATCTGATCGTTAAATCATTATCTGTTCAATTTTCAGTGTTTTTAATGAATCAAATGGCTGACACACCTACTACAGACCTTTGGATTGGTTTTCACAGTAAATATTTATATGGATTTTATTGGACTGATGGGCAGTCGAGGCCATATAACAACTTGTATTTTGAAGTAAGTGGACCGTATCTGAATTGCGCTTTATAATGTGATGCAAGTGGGTTGTGTGTAGCACTCCGGATAATTTGTGTGTGTGTGTGTGTGTGTGTGTGTGTGTGTGTGTGTGTGTGTGTATAAAAATGTGACACTTTGTTTCTCCATTGTCTTTTTCTCCATTTTAGAGACGCTGGCACAGACGTTATGAATCACATTGGGTAACATGTTAAAATTTTACTTGAGGCATAACAATGTAGCCTAATATACATCAAGTAGGCACAATCTATTTTCACTAATGTGAAGACTAGGGCTGCAACAGTTCGTGTATTTATGCCAAACCATCACGGTTAGGGGAGTCACGGTCCAGTGCACGCAGCCGTACGCAGAAGACACGGTGTGTAGATTGACGCATGTAATGTGGAACCAAAATTCTCAAGCGCAAGTTCCGCCCGGAAACTTTAAGCTGTACGCCGTCAGCAACATTTGCTGAGGTTAGCGCAACAAGCTGATTGGCCTATTTTGACCTTTTTGCCTTTTGAGAAAGTGTTTGTACAGTGCAATACAGAAGTGTTTGAAATGTCCCTTAACCAAATTTGCCATTGGGCAAAATGCTACCTCAGTCCAAGAGGCAAGAGGATTTTGTCTGTCTTTGACACTTGCACTACTGTCTGTTCAAAATAAATGAACAGAAAGGTATCTGAACAGAAACATAACATGTTTTTTTCTTGCTGAATGAACTCACACCGGACCGTGACTCCTAAACCAGGTTATGAAATGAACCATCACTTCTGTGTACCATTATACCCCTGGTCAAGAAAAAAAAATACATTTCTATAATTTATTTTTGTATTTATGCAAGTTTCAAATATCTGGTTTTACATTGCAGATGCTTCAACACTTGTACATGCGGGAACAGGAACTGGTAAGAAGTTTTTCAAACTTGACTGTAGAGTGAGATACCACTTATTTTGTCATGACTTGGAGAAAAATTACAGTAACAATTGTTTTGTAACAATCAGACGATCACATTTTACATTACACTGTAACAACTCAAGATCTTAACAGCTAACAACTTAACAGCGGGGACCCTCCAGGCATCAGAAGCTCACGTGCAATGCATCCCGGTACATGTAGGCACTGCCAGCACAGCTCTGTGAGCAGGAGAACTCAGCTTTGTCGGTCAATATAGCATGCAGTGAGGACTTTATTTCTTCAATTGACTACATTTACCATCAACACTGATTGGACAGGAAGTAAAGTACAATGACACTATACTTATTTAAAGAAATTAAAATTGTTCTGCAACAGACCCTCACACTGAACATTGGGATTACTGTACTACTGTCTTCAGATGACACTGTAATCAATTTATATTTGTACATTTTTGTTTATATCTGTTGATGCAAGATTGACCTATGTCTATAGTATATGAATGAGACGTCCTCAGTGACATAATTTCCATTAAGAGGGGGCAGCAAACATTTTCTGCCATTTCTTTTTTTCCATGAGATAGTAGGCCTTCATTAAACATGAACATACTATGATTGCTATTAGAGATATGCTGTATTCCTAAAAAGAAAATGTATTATCATGCCACTGTACATTAGTTCCTGACCGAGTTCTCTTTCCTCACTATTCTCTCTCTCTGTACATCCCCAGAAACAGTGTGCTGTGATCAATACTAATCCTTCCTCTGGTATTGGGAAATGGGTACCAAAGGTCTGCAATGACACCAATGGATTTATTTGTCATCGAAATGTTGGTGAGCCTATCCTCTGACCTTTATCTTGGACATATGTGGTGTAAAAATGGCTTTACGTTAGTACTAGGGATGTCACGATTATCCAAATGCATGATTCAATTAGACTTTCTTTTTTAAGGTAAATGGACTTGCATTTATATAGCGCTTTTCTAGTCTTCCGACCACTCAAAGCGCTTTACACTACATGTCAGCATTCACCCATTCACGCACATATTCATACACTGATGGCAGAGGCTGCTTAGGTGCCAACATTGCCCATCAGGATCTAATCTAAATACTCATTCACACACCAATTCACAAACCCCAATTTTGGGGTTAAGTGTCTTGCTCACGGACACATTGACATGTGACCCGGAGCAGCCGGGTATCGAACCACCGACCTTTCGATTGGTGGATGACCTGCCCTACCCTCTGAGCCACAGCCAACCCAAGGTCACAATTCGATTCGATTTAAAAATGCCATTGTTAGACTATGGAGTAATGATTCGTAAAGATCATTGTTTTTATATCCTGACAACTGTCATTTACACTTTCAACAAATAGAAGATCCACTGGATGGCAGGAGTATACTTCACAACAATAACGAGAGTTTCTCAGTGTTTACGAGGCACATCTGAATGCACCTGTCGGCGCCTACATACTGAACAGCAGGTTCACATCGGGAACTGAAGCGCCAAAGGCGCCACGCTATGTTAATCGTTGCGCATTTCTTCGCGCCGCTCAACAAGAATTCTGCTCCTATGCTGTTAACTATACTATACTTGTCTGTCTCGCGCTGTGTTTAGACACAACTGACAAACATGTGGAATAAATCCGTAATTTAAAACCCATGATCATAAACAGCAGTGACACTTGGCTGTTTCTAATAAATATAGTGGATGGATTTTGAAATGTGATTGGGTGGATGGACGTGGAGGGAATCGTAGGAATTAAAACTCCGGGAGAAGGGGGAGGGAAGTCAAAGGTGTTCGCAACAATGCGGCATGGCAAAACACCGCCGGTTGTTTCGCGTCGCCACATCCCAGTGGATGTTCACTACATGTACTGCCGCGCTGCAGTGACACAAGTCAGTAGAAAATAGGTAATGTTTTGCTTGAATGAATTAGACCAAAGCCACATTGTTTTGGAAATGAAAACGCCGTTTTTTTGACCACTGATATCCCAAAAAATCTCTTCTTTCTCTCTCCATATCGATCTGTTAGCTACTTCGATCAAAGAACGTACAGTATATTGATTTAATCCACAAACGATTGGCTAGCTCATCACCCAAAGTCTCTTTTGGTTGGATGAATTTTTGTAAACGCCACCGAGTGCAGTATGAATCAGGATGGACATTTGAAACCATTTACAGGAAGAGAAAAGACAGGGATTTTGATGTAAAAATACTCTGATACTGTTTTTTTTTTTACATCTATTTGGCATATAACAAGAGGTAAATGAACAATTAAAAGTGGGAAATGTTTTTTTTCATTTCATGGGGACTCTAAGCATCTATACAACAGAGCTCTTGACCTTAAGATGAATTGAAAAACGAAATTTGTTTCCAATCTAATTTCTCATCCTAAACAGATCCATTACTCCCAGACTCCCCTGAACCAACAATTTCTAGTGACTACATCAACATATTGAATGACTCTATCAAGGTTGTTACTGAACAAATGAACTGGAATGCAGCCAAAGAGCACTGTGAAGGTAATGGTGCCAACCTGGCTAGCCTGCGTAACGAGTGGTTACAGGCCTATGTTGAGCTGCTGGCTATGAATCTCAAAACTTCTCTGTGGATTGGACTGAACAAATTGCAGGTACAGTGCTGAAGACCTCTAAAATAGCACATAGCAAAGTAACACATCTAACCTCTGCTTTTAACTACTGACTACTGTAAAAAAAAAAATATATATATATATATTTAAATTTGACATCTATGCTGAATGATGTGAAAAATGTTCATCATGCATTGGTAGAAAAATCAGAGATTGCGGATTATTTAAAACAAAAAAAATGTTGAATAATAAAGCTGAATGCAGTCTGATCAATCTTTGCTTTCAGACCAATGGGTATTTCAGATATATTGATGGCCGGCACATGAGCTTTTCTCGCTGGGGTAGTGGTGAACCAAGCAGGAACAAATCCTGTGTCTACGTGGATGTGGATGGAAAATGGAAGGCCGCTGATTGCAAGCAGACCATGAAGAGTGTTTGTATGAAGTCTACAGGTACGTCAAATACCAGACTAATATTCATTTTAATTAGGGCTGTCAATCAATTCAAATATTTAATCGTGATTAATCACATGATTGTCCATGATTAATCGCAAACTAATCACACATTTTTTATCTGTTCAAAATGTACCTTAAAGGGAGATTTGTCAAGTATTTAATACTCTTATCAACATGGGAGTGGGCAAATATGCTTTCTTTATGCAAATGTGTGGCTATACACTGATCAGCCATAACATTAGGCCAGCACCCTGACCGGTCTGCGGTTACGCAGCCCCATACGCAACAAACTGCGATGCACTATGTGTTCCGACACCTTTCTATCGGATTTGAGCTACAGTAGCTCTTCTATTTGATCGGACAACACGGGCCAGCCTTCACTCCCCACGTGCATCAATGAGCCTTAGGTCTGACCCTGTCGCCGGCTCACCAGTTTTCCTTCCTTGGACCACTTTTGGTAGGTCCTGACCACTGCAGACTGGGAACATCCCGCAAGAGCTGCAGTTTTAGAGATGCTTTGACCCAATCGTCTAGCCATCACAATTTGACCCTCGTCAAAGTCGCTCACATCCTTACGCTTGTCCATTTTTTCTGCTTCCAACACAAAGTTCAAAGTTCAAAATGTTCACTTGCTGCCTAATATATCCCCCCCCACTGCCAGGTAGCATTATAACAAGATGATCAATGTTATTCACTTCACCTGTCAGTGGTCTTAATGTTATGGCTGATCAGTGTATTTATTATTGGAAATCAATTAACACAAAACAATGACAAATATTGTCCAGAAACCCTCACAGGTACTGCATTTAGCATAACAAATATGTTCAAGCATGTCTGTAAAAGGGAGACTCGTGGGTACCCATAGAACCCATTTTCACCCCTTTGAAAATGGCCATGACAATTTTTTGTCTGGAGCGTTATTTAACCTTCTTCCCGACAGGCTAGTATGACATGGTTGGTACCAGTGGTTTTCTCAGGTTTTTCTAGTTTCATATGATGCCAGTATCTTCACTCTAGCTTTAAAATTGAGCCAGCTGCAACCTCCAAAATATTGATTGCGTTAATACGTTAAAGAAATTAGTGGCGTTAAAACAAATTTGCGTTAACACGTTATTGTGTTAACTTTGACAGCCCTAATTTTAATAAATGTATGTACATCTCATCCTAAATGCCAAATGTCTGAACATTAAGTTATTATTCCTTAAATGTCAAAATACCTCCTGTGCTTATCTGTTTGGAACATTATTTCAATATCAGACGGTTTTCACTTTAATCACTGTTCAGAAAATGTTAATTATATGGATTGTAGACTTTTACCTTTGTACAGTGTGCTTTTAGATGTGACAGTGTGTTGTTGTTTTTTCTATAAAATATCATTCAACACTCTAAGTACCAATTTCAATGCACTGGATTGAAAGTATAAAAAGATCTAATTAGTTGATCCCTGTGTCATCAATGTCTCTCTCATTCACAGATGTGCCATCAACAGAGCCAAGTGGTTTTCCAGGAACTTGCCCTGAACACCTAGATCCATTAAGCACATCCATGAGTTTCTTCTGGCTACCATTTAAAGGTTACTGTTACGCATTTTTCACAGAAGCAAGACGGTGGGCAGATGCATCTGTTAACTGTGGAAAACAAGGTAAGTCCTTTTTGTGGATGGTCTAAAATAATTTTAGGCACTTAAATGCATGTAGCTTTCACTAAGGACTTTGGTTTTGTTTTGTGAAGGTGGATCACTAGCCAGTATTGAAGATCCCTTTGAGCAAGAATTCATTCAGCGCAATATTAAAACATTTGAAGACAGCCACGACAATTTCTGGATTGGCTTGTTTCAAACTCACAAAGGTACGGTCACATTATTTGTTCTTTCATGAAAAGTCATATTCAGCTACACAGAGAGTAAAGACTATATAAAGAGAAAAACTATGCTTGGTGAACAGCTGCAGAAGAAAATCATATATAAGGGGCTGTCAATCGATTCAAATATTTAATCACTATTAATCGCATGATTGTCCATAGGTAATCACAAATAATCACAAATTAATCGCACATTTTTAATCTGTTAAAAATGTTTCAAGTATTTATTACATTTATCAACATGAAGGTGGGCAAATATACTTGCTTTATGCAAATGTATGTGTAT
>CAKAOI010026715.1:0-62567 GCA_916701655.1 Sebastiscus albofasciatus
ACTTCATTAGATTTGTCATATACATACATGAAATTTGATCTCTGCATTTGAACCCATCTTTAGGAGCAGTGGACTGCTGTAAACTTTGGCTTCAGCATCTCAAGGACACTTCAACATGCAGACAGTAGGAACCAGGTCTCTAACCGCCAGCCTTGAGGTTGAAGTACGACCCGCTCTATCCACTGAGCTACAGCGGCCCAGGAGGGAGATGCTTCATCATGAAAGACGGGACTACAGGTGAGACTGAAAACTCTTGAGGTCTTTTGAGGCCTTATAGCCCTTGTAATGCTGAGTCCAGCAAGTCATAATTCAGAGCCTGTGTTCAAGCTGACGCTATTGGCTTGCTCAGCAAATTATCCTCTCTCATCTCACACAGCAGAACGACATCCATTCTGTTCTTGTCATCTTGACATTAGAGAGAATAGACAAGTAGTTCTAGAGGAAAGTGTTATGATGAAGGGATATTTATTCCGGCAGAGCACGAGAGAGCTGACAGGGTTTTGGCCAGGTGGTCGTGTACAGCCAGAGACGGTTGAGAAAGGAGATGGTGCACTGAGAGTCAGTTTCCTGTATCTGTGTCACATGGGTTTCCTTTAGGAGACTAGCGGCAGTTCCTGAGTCTATTAACTCCAATGGGTGAACGTGAACACAGATTATGAGGTGAACACAGTATGACCACGCCCACTTAAAGTACAGGAAGTGCATACCCTTTCAAACCATTGGCTGAGCTTGTAATGCGTCATCTTTGTTATATAGCATCTTTGGTATAGCTCAGTGTTTATAATGTATCTTACTCATGTAATTCCAACAATAGGTCAATCTTGATCCAATAGATTTGAGCAGCGTTTGTTGTTCAGATGAAAGGTACACAACCACAACTAGTGTGTTTGGTCTTTATCTGTCATTTGTCACCATTGTCATCCTTATAATAAACCCCTTACTGTATACACAGTCATAAACATCAATTCTTTAACATCCTTTAGGGTCACTTGACTTGTTGACTCCTGGATGAACTAATGTCCTGATAATATGCAAGTACATTATTACTTTTTACTGTAGGAAGATGTTTTTGAGCTTTCAATTTTAAAAGCCTGTGTTTTGTTCATTTCCCTGGTTTTGCTTTTATTTGCATTTTATCTGGAAACCTTGTTGTTGTTGTGTCTTATTTAGAACACATGTAAACACAGATTTAATTTTGGCACCGGGCTCTAACTCCCTGCCAGCGGATCTGCAGAGAATCAGCAGTAACTGACTGGGGATTCATCCACAGGTGGATGGCAGCAGGCTGTTGCGGTGTGATTGCACAGCAGAGGTTGAGCAACTCCATTTGACAGCTTAAATAGACTTTCCAGTCGGTTAATGGCACTGCACAAATTCAGCCAAGACATGAGCAGGTCAGAACACAGCTCCACTTAAGTTGTCAGGCAGAAGCTGCTCTGCAGGCTTGTTTCATTTCAGCACTTAAATGCTCTGTTTGGATGTTTCTGAGCACTGTTCGGTCACGCTGAACACTCTAGGCAGAATATTTGAAGCACCCGACCCAGGTTATCGTTGCTTTATATAAATGAAAATTGTAATTTAGACAGATGTCATGCCAGGTCAATGTTACGACTGCTGTGTGTGCTATGTAAAGTGCAATTAGTCTGCCAATCTGTTTACCAAAAAAAGAAAAAAGGCCCTGAATCCCTAAACACGATGGCTCGGAATGCATTTAAATGCATTGTGTAACATGGAAACAGCTTCAAATCTTTCTATTATTAGAAAAATGTAATTAAGAAATATAATATTTATAATCTGTCCCGAGTACTTTTCATGTCCACTGTACATTCGGCATCTCTCCACTGTTCGCTCTGTATTTTCATGACTTATAGTCATATTTTGCTGTCAACCAGTGTGGTAAGATTTTTTGCAGCTCCCTACGGAGCCACAAAAGGTTTTATACACTTTTTTTTTCATATATAGTGGGGCGGTATAGCTCAACATATCATAACAATTGTTCATCTTGTGATAAAAGCACCAAATACACCAAAAACCGTCTGAGAAAAATCTGCATCATCTTTTAAATAAGTCATTTTACAATAAATTATATACTGTATTTTTTTCTTTTGGTGTTTAATGAATCAAGAGAAGAGTTTCTGAGGATTTATCCCCATCATAATGTAGAAAATGTCTCACAAAGAGGAACTCCCCTAAGGCTGAATGCTCTGGACCATAAACTCCTGTTCTTCATACATCAGTCATCCGTAGCACCATGAAGAGGGCATGTGCCCTTAGTCCATCTACGCCATAAGTCAGCTTAAACGCTGCCAAATTAAATTCTGATGAACAGATGAAAAGAGTTTTTTTTTTGCTGACCTGGTGAAAGTCATTCATGCATTCACCTCTTTCAACGGCTGATTTACTGCAACGCTCTCTGTGCCTTTGCCTCAATCAAAATCAAGTCGCACGCTTGCAGTTTGTGCAAAATGCTGCAGCAAACCTTTATTTCTGCACTTATTATTCATGTTATGTATTATTATTATTGTCCTACCTTTAACAGTGTTTTAACACATTTTGTGAAGGACTGAGAAGAACAAATTCCTCACTCGTTCAGTCATCTGTCGGAGTGCGCCCCTGCCCTCTCATTCTCCTCTCTATCATGTTCTGAATTTCAAGTTTGTCACCACCATCCTCCGTCCTTGAGCCCGGCTCCCTGGTAATTAAATTAGCAGGATGACATGCGCAGGTACTAAAACCAATTCATATATTTCCAAAGTTAACAGCCCTCCAGAGGACCGACAGTGTTGCACAGCCCCACGTGTCTACGTGTTGATGGTAGCTGCATGTTTCCTGTCTGTCACATGTACGAGTAAACAGCACATTACGGATAAGACGGTAGTGTCAGATAATCATTAATTTACAAGCTGTTTCATGATATCAGCATACAGTGTGTACTCCAGTTGCATATTAGATAGGGGTGGGAATCACCATGAGACTTTAGTCAGGATACAATCGCGATATACTGAGTATTGTGATAAGATGTATTGTGATTTATTACCTTTTTTCAACTGCAAGTTATTCAGTTTGTCAACATCTGTTTTGTCTAAAAAGAAACAGTTTTCATTCACATATCTTGAGGTCAGAGGTCAAGGGACCCCTTTGAAAATGGTCACGCCACCTCTGAGAGACAGAATAGCGGCCGGACTGTTAAGAGGTTAATAGTTTATATAATAAAAGGTCAATAATTGACGTCTCACTCCCAACTCGTCAAATACCACCGTTTGGTAAGTGCTCCTCGACGCTCGGAGGCACCCTTTAGCAACAGTATGTAACGAACCAGGCTTTTTTCCTCGACGCTCGGAGGCACCCTTTAGCAACAGTATGTAACGAACCAGGCTTTTAACTACCTCCAATGTAAACCCACCCGCAGCGTTATTTGACAATACTGACATAGCATTAATAGCGTTAGAGTCAACTCAGGGCGGGCGGGAGCATTGGTGGATGGGTCAAACAAACTCAAGCCCTTCAATCAGGAGGCCGCTGTTCGTGTCCTGTGTGAAACTAAAAGTAACGCTGACTTATTTTGCCATGTCAGTCTTTAGTCACGTGACTCATCGGTATCGTCAGTCCCGTGAATAACGTGAGTCGTTAGTATTGTCAGCTCTGTGAGTCGCTAGTCCTCCTAACTCTAACTAAGTGGTTGTGTTGCCTAAACCTAACTTTCTGTGAAAATGGAAGTTTATTTTGAAAGGACACCATGCATATAACGAGCGTATATTGACACGCCGTCCCTGGTCCATCCAAAGGTAACGCAAGAGGGGTACCCCGTGCGTTGGTCTTCGATGCCGAGAGGCACTGACCAAGTGGCGGTAATTGACGAGTAGGGAATGCGAATGTGTCGTATGGCCATGCAAAATATCGTAATACTATGCTGTATTGATTTTTTCCCCCCACCCCTAATATTCAATTTGTTTTTGTCGTTGTGTGACCTTCCTCTTATGTGGTTTTAATAGCTTATTTCAGCTCGTACTGATGTTTTCGGCATGTTAAATGACTCCTTTGATGCACAGTGAAGGAAAGAAAACACCCGACCCTGCTCCAGAATTCAGTTAGCTCCATTTCCTCGTCCGTCTCACATTTTTCAGCATATCACCTGAATTATTACTGTCCTATACAGAGCATAGCAAATTATGCCACTGAAAGAAGCATTAATAAATGATAAACCAGCAGCTGTGAGTGTCGGTGTTATGCAATCACGCCCCTACCAGTAATGTGAGTATGTGAGAGGAAGAGAGAGAGAGTGAGATGACCATGTGGCTGAGGTGAGAGAGAGCGAGCGAAGTGGCCAAGACTCCAGTGATGTGGCTGCATGAGACGACTTATCCATATTGATGCAGTATTTACCACCACCGCCTCCCTGCGTTGACCTGAAAGTTACTGTTGAATGCATTATTAAAAAGGCTCAAGGGCTTCAAGTGTTCTGAACAATATGCAGAGTTTGATATGTAACGCTACAGTAAATGCATTCATTTACATGCTGCCTCGTTAACACTGCTACCTTTTTTTAAAGGTGCTCACATTCAATAGAGAGGCAAGAACGCTGGGAGTGGCAACACTTACTGAAACAGCATGTTATTGCACAATACAAGTATCCATGGAGAACCATGTGTGAAGTGTGAAAATGGTTTCAGAATGTTGTTTATGCACATCCAGTAAAGCAGCCAGTTAGTTAACCGTGTGTCATGCTGTGTGCCTCGCTGCTAACGGCGTTGTTCATGTCTCCTCAGGAGCACAATGCATAACAGTTAGAAGGGGGGGCCTGTACAGTTACAGTCATTTGTACATAAACAGTTGAAGTGTAAAGCGCCGCATGAGATGGCAATCTTTGTCCATTGCGGATGACGAAGTATTGACAGTAATTGTATGCAAACCCGAGGGGTTTAACACTGGCAATATACTGTAGATCCACGTCGCTTTGCTCCAAGTCTAATAACACTGCTTTTCATTATTATGCTCTAGTTGTTGCAACAATCTCTTGGTTGACCAGAAGTGTGCCCCAACTCTCATTCAACTTAACTCATTTAGAAATAGTCTATTATATAAATTGTGTGTGTTGGACTCTGTTTTTATCCGAATGTCATATTTTAAAGGGCTTCGTTCTGTTTTTTTTTCAAATGGTAACTCCCACTCACCCGTTGTAAACAGCAGTGACGTAGGTTACCAAAGTATGCTAATCGAAGCTAATCAATAAGGTTATGAATAATGTGAATGCTAGCACCGGCTGAGTCAAAGTTAGCTTCGCGGTGCTAAGTTTGGGAAATAACTAAAAGGGTTAGGTGCGATTTTTTTGAAGTGGGGTTGTATGTATACTCCTGCTTTTGCAAGGTAAAATTATTACTTTTGTGAATGTAGTCTGGTGGCTTTGAAGTGATATAACGGTTTCAGTTCTCCGTCGGAAAAGGGCTGTCTGACGGTGAGGTAAAGCGGTTTCGGACGGGAGCAGCAGAAAAACGTATGAAACCGTTATATCGCTGTCTTCAAAGCCACCAGACCAGACTACATACACAAAAACAGTCATTTACCTCGCAGAACACGGGAGTTGCTGGTCCTACCGCTGCATCGATCAGTTTGTTAGCTTCTGTTATTGTGTGCCTTCCGGATCTGACCTAACGTGGCGTCCACACAGCAGAACATTGCTTTGCTTCAGTGCCGGTCTGCTTCTCCAAACTGCGAACATACCGACTGCCTTCTAACTTACTGTCTGTAATACACTGACTATAAGGATAGATACATGCTATATATGTAGTAGCGTCATAATGCAGAAACCTACGTCAGGTCACGTGGGAAAAAGTTTTGTAGAAGGGCTTGGGAAAATAGCATTTTGACACTAAAACATACATACGTTGACTAAAATTTTAATGTTCGGATATGAATATATAAGGAACACCACTGGGAAGCTACAGATGTAGTTTGCTCCATAAATTAAATTAGATTTAGTACTTCTGATTTCATGCTAGTTTGCTAAGGTGAAGATTAGCCCCATGAGTGAATTTATACTACAGTATATGTTATATATCACAATATCCCAACCTGGGAGTCAGGTTAGCATTGCAGTACATTTAGTCTTGTTTTTCTTTCTTCCAATCTTGGCTTTTTTGTTTTGTTTTATTGTGAAGTACTGCACAGTTTTACCTCTCTTTAGTTGAACTAATTAGCAAACTGATTCAAACAGTGATGATGGTCGCCAGAAGACACTGCTTTATTTGAAGGTGTCACAATTAAAAAAGTGTATGAACCACTGCTACATATATAAGAGGGTGACATGCAGACTCTTTGTCCCCGTACAACTATATCCTATCAAAGCGATCCAACAAACAGTTTTTCCCCCAAAGGCAGAGAAGAGCTGATTCCAGAGTTTTCTCATCTTCACAACACGTTTTACACATATTGATTCAAACTTGTAAATGCAGTCGGCTGAAGCTCTGTGGGACCTCATTGACATTGCAACAGGAAATGCAGCGAGCTACCCTTTGATGTTCTGGCACTTAGCTTGTCATTATTTTTATAATGTGCATTGTTGTTCAGGTTCAAAGCTTTTCTCCTCAAAGCATTCTTGCCCGTTTCCTGGCTGCCTTCTGGAAGAATGAACAACATGGTGAAACAGGAAGGATGCATTTACATTTACATTTGAAAGGGTGCCAGAGCAGAAGAACTTAAATTCTTAGATTCTTGGGAATTGTAAAAATTAGAAAACTCTTTTAACCATAGACTTAACAGAGATTGTAAAGCTGCATTGAAGCCACATATCACTGATCCAGGTCAGATCGCTATGAATTGATACTAAGATATCAGTTCATCTGCGCTGCATGCAGATGCCAGAGATTATTTACAGTTAAGGTGTGAGAGTGCTGGCTGATGGGGAAACCTTATCAGCATGTCGCAGGGAGGTATATGTGTGTGTGTGTCTCTGTGTGTGTACTACCTGTGTTGGGGTAGTATGGGAAAGCAGGTACATAATCTTCATCACAACTTTTGAATTTGGGCTATTTGTTGCAACATATAAAAGCAATCTGTAGTTGTATTTGATGGAAAATGGAGGCTACACACTTGAGGATGCTCCCTACTTGAATCCAAGGAGCTTTTGTACTGATTGTGATCTCCCCAAGACTGTGACACAGCTGGACAGAAACCCACAGTGTGAGACCCACAGTGATTTTGAGCTGTAGCCACCACCTACGCAGCCAGTTTGACTTTCTGTTTACTTCTCTGCCAACTGTTGCCACTGTACTGACATTTAAAATGTATGACTAACCAATCAGTGACATTTCTGAAGGGTAAATCAATCAAAATAAGAGAACCTGTGAGGCTTTTTTCTGGCTGTGGCCTGTATGATTGACACCTTGGCCAGCTCACATGGAATACAATTAGCTGATTTAATCATCTGATGACCTCTCAGACGGGTCAGTTGGACTGCGTAGCAGCAATCCGCACCAGCTGAAGGACTTATGAGTGTTTTATTAGGCCAAATGAGAACGACTATACATAATGTTGAACAAAGTGACCAATATCTGATTCAGTAGATGTTGTGAAGTGCAAACCTGTCATAGGGTTTTGGCAGTAATTATATTATCGGGTGTTTGGAAGTGTTATTGACGAAAGCTGCCAGTTGCTGCTGAGATTTTCTATACAAGCAGCCCAGTGATGGCGTCTGCTTTTTGCTTTTATTAACATCTCTCCCTCAAACATTTCATTAAAAAAAAAGGAGAAGGACATCAGCAATAAAGCCTAAAAGCAAAGCTAGAATGGACATATATAATCTGTAGAGTGGCGTACCATTTTAAAAGCAGATGGAGCTAAGCACTCAGAAAATGAAGACTAATGTGAAGTTGCTCTTATATTTGTTCGACATGTTGCAGCCAAAGTAGTGTTGGCTTGCATCCATATAACCATTAGTATAGTGGGCCAGCAGACAATAGCTATATGCATGTCATACTACACCAGCATTAGGGAAAGGCAAGATATACTACCAGCTGGTGATCAATACTGACTAATTTCCTTAACCTTAATGCTAAGTTTCAAAATATATCAGCTCAAAAATATACTTAACATTGTTTTATCAGCTTGATACTTTATGACTTTTTCTAATTTAATGGGAATTTCTTACTTTGGACATGATGACATGCTTCAGAAAATGAAGCGTTACCTCTGGGGTCTCAGTGACGGTACGGAAGTACAGATGTTACGTGACGAATATAACTCAAAGTTTGGGTTAAAATAACTAAGGAAGTGGCGTAATTTACGGAAGTTATGTGACAAATAAGTTAACGTTTGGATTAACTACGGAAGTGGCGTTGGTTCGTCCAGCTCAAGACACAATTGGCTCAAAGCTCTAATTTTTTATTGTTATTAAGATAAATACGCTGTTATAAATTGCTTATGGGTGATGCAAGATTGTTGTCGAAATTATACGGGAGAGAGAATGTAGACTTTGCTGAAAAAATGAGAGAAAAGAAGCAGGTTCAGTGCTGTCCGATAATGGATGTTAATCACTAGTTTCAACATTAGCTCCCCAGTGTTAGCTTCCCTGTAAGCTAGTGAATCAGCTCCTGTCTGCTTGGTTAAGCTAACAAATGCTAGCTAGTGTAGCATCGCTAGCTTGCCAGTGAGTTGACAAAGCTTGCGTTGTTATCTAATAAACATGTTATTGGTGTATAACGTACAAACGTGTATGAAGTGTGTTTTTAAATCCACTATTCACGTTAACTCGTTTGTTTGTTGTACAGAAGTTACGTGACAAATAACTCAACGTTTTGGGTTAGCGGCATAACTTAAGTTCGGAAGTTTCGTGACAAATCAACGTTGACTTCTGGTTTCACACAGGATACGAACACAGGTCTCCTGTTGCGAATAACAGTGCTTTACTTTTCCTAGGCGTTAATATATATACTTTATTTCTTTATGTTTAGCCCATATAACATATAAAAGATACCATGTTTTCCTAGAGTAGGTGTCTGCTTCAGTAACAGCATTACATGAGAGATGAAGACAGACAGGGAAGTAACCCATCCAGAGGCGATATCCTCACCTTTGTGTTTACAGGTTGCCAAGAATGATCAGTGTACCAGTGAAAGGTACTCCTCTGTGTCTGAACTGTATGTGCAGGTCAGCCATAGACCCACCTAGGGACAAATCGAAACAAACCACTGTGTTAGCTCAGTTCACACAAAACTAAATTTAATCCTGAAGTAACAGCTACTTGAGTGGAAAATCAATGATGACTGTTATTGCTGCAAATTCAACTATCCTGTGACAGCGAGAGAGGGAAGGAATGGGTATGATAATGGCTTCCCGAGCTAAACAATATGGCTCTGTGTACTGGTGCATGTTGCCACAACCGGGCCATAAATTCACTGATACCCGGGGCCAATTCTGCCTAATGCTTCAGAACTAATTTAAATGATGATGAGCCGCATTACCAGACCTGTGCTAGTCGTGATCACCACCACAGCCCGGAGGAGCTGTTCTCTTAAGATAGCGAGAGTTGAGGAAAAGCAGGCCAGGAGAGAAGAGTGGAAAAGGTAGAGAAAAGCATGGAAAGACGTGAAGAGGATATGAGGAAAGGAAGCTCATTTGTCACCATCTTAAAGGATAACTTCTCTATTTCTCAACCTGGACCCTATTTCCCAGTGTTTTTGTGTCAAAGTGACTAATAGAGACAACAATTGTTGAAATTGGTTGAGTATTGAAGGAGAACGCTGTAACCGGCAGCCGCGAAATGAGCTGTGAGGGCAAGTGAGCAACGTCAATGTAACGTTACATCCACTAAAAGAGCTTGTTTTTTGCCACTGACAGGCTCAGATTGTTAATGTCTGACAACATTATGGAAAGGACCCTACAGAGAAATAAACCTTTTTTCTTACCTTTCGCTTGACCCAGTCTGTTTGTTATTGTGTCCAAGTCCCGCTCAAGGAGAAGTCTCGTTGTGAAATCTGAATATCCATATGCTCTGGCTCAAATAAATATGGGCGGCCATCTAATTCAAAGACCTCATCCACATTGTGGAGATCATCTAAATATTCAGCCATAATATTAATAATCTTTTAGATAACACTAAGCTACGCTTTCTTTACTCCAACACAGCAAACCCTGCCCGTTTCCACCATGGATGTATTCCACTATTGCACCGCTGTCTTCCGGCAACACTTCATCTCACGACATTTCAGAACAAGACTTCTCCTTGAGCGAGACTTTTTCTATAATGTCAGACACTTATAATAACAATCAGAGCCTGTCATGGCAAAAAAAAAAGCACTTTTAGAGGACGTAAATGACGGTGCCACCTTGCCCCAATAGGATAACATTTCAGCCCGTGAGCGTCTGCCGTCTGCAGTGATATCCCTCAATACTGGACCAATTTCAGAAATTGTTATCCCTATTAGTCAGTTAGACACAAAAACATGGGAAATATACCAAAGTTACACTTTAAAGGTGCTATTGATAACATTGATAACATTCAGCCACTAGATGTTGCATTTCTCCTCCTCCGTTACATTGCATTTACTTCACAACAAGTCGTTGCCAGGCACTTACCCCTCAGCTCAATCTCAGCCATTTATTAGTTTTTCCCACACGAGCTGACAACCCAGAGATACCACGTGATACCAATGTCGTTTTACTATTGGCTCAGAAGCCTTGTTAGAAGTAGGAACCAAACGTCAGATATCTTCCACAGAGATAAACAAAACATTAATTTGGACCCAAATTTCCATAATAACCTTTCAGCATATTGTAATTCAAGTGACTTCTGCACCTCCTCATGGCTCTGTTTTCAGGGTTTAAAAAAATCTACTTTGGTCAATTACTGGTCATTTCAGAGTTCCTATTGGCTGTTTATTCAACGGAGGCAGCTGTCAATCACTCGTAAACTCCGATCAAATGGTCAAACTAGGCAGCGCTGATCAAATATGAATCACGGTTTTGCTGTACAATGAGAAAGTTTGTTACCTGGCAAGTGATTGACAGCTGCTCAGAGACGGCAGGCTCCAGCTCGGCTCTGATTGGTTGTTTTCCTCCGGTCTGTGAAATCTTGCAGATGCCATTAGGAGCACTGGAGGACACAGAGGTGCATACTTATTTTCAGATTACCTGTCTCATGCACTACTGTCAGAATATAGTGACCGTTTTATAAAAATAACTTTTATAAATCATATTTGCTCCAATTCTATTCACTGCTGCTTTAAAAGTTGTTGCGACTTGATAACTACAACAGAAACCCTCTCCTAGAAATACTCTGTTGTCATATGTTTTGGTGAAATCCTAATACATTATTTTAGAACTGGGAAATGTCATTAGTACAAAGGGCCTGTCGGAGAGAAATAATCTCTTTTCATTCCCATTTCTCCTGCATGGGTTGCCACGGTCCAACCATCTGTTCGCTGGCTGTATATTTCAGTGCATCCAGATCAAGAAATATGCAGAACATTCACCATGTTTTTAAAAAATAATTAAATAACCATCTGACGTGAGAACTGCCAACAGTCCTGTCATGCATTTTACTGAAGGTTAAGCCAATCAGCAATTTCCGCTTCACTCATAACTTATTTTCTTCTTATTATGAACTCCATCAATGAGGATCTGGTAGGAGGATAAAGGGGAAGGATGAATTCAAGGAGGGATGCAGTGGGCTGTACATGTGTATGTGTGTGTGTGTGGGGGCAGTAAAAATGAGCCAGGAGATCCAGAGGAGGGGGAGAGACATAATGGCCGGGAGGGGCGATGAAATGTGGCCATCCCAAGGACACTGCACTGAGGTTGGATTTATTGATTGCAGCACCGTTGAGGGGACATATACAGTGATATGTACTGTTGTAGAAGTATATTCCAATCTCACCGTAATTGTTAGTTTTTTTTTTTTATTTGTGTAGTAATCGACGAGAGGGGGGGAGGAGAGTGCTTTCAATCGGCTTAGTAGTCCACATTTTGATTGTTTCCACAGTGAATCTGTAAGATTGAACTTGTAGGATTATAAGAAATATAAATAAATAAAATGCTATGTTTCACTATGCAACAGTATTTTTATGACGTGTTGTTAAAGATGCTCTTTTGGCTATAGGACAACCATCGTGTTCATATCCTTCCAGCATTGCTTTCTGTGTGTACATGGGCATGTTTACAGCTGCTGACTTCCTCACACATCACATTACACCTTGTGTGACTCACCAGTGAACCTCTGAACAGCTGGTGCATGTAGAGAGAGAGGGAGAGAGAGAGAGAGAGTCACAGTGACATGTGGTGGGGGAATCGGTTCGCACTGAGATGACAGGAAGAAAACTCTGTATTAACCTGCTGCCATCACAGTGGAGGAGTGAGAGCCAAAGTGATGATGGCTGCGCTCCATTTGCTCTGCTTCGCTTTCCTGATTGGGATGCTGTATATCATCTACCCATGATAGTTATTGGAACCCCCCACCCCAAAAAAAGAAACAAATAATGGACAAATAAAGGCAGCTAAAAGATTTGTTATAATAGCTTTTCCTTGTATCACGGGCTGGGATCCATGTTTTTTACTTTGGGTTTGGTTTGATCTTATTTCAGCCCGTTCTCATTCTCAGGGCGTCAAATACAGATGCTTTGTCACGGCCGTCTGCGTTCGATATCGCCGCACAAGGCACCCTTTAGCGGCAGTATGAGATGGTGGGCGGTGCTCGGTATGTCCTCAATAGATCTCAACATGGCTGCCGGGTCACAAACTTTCTCATTTTACAGCTAAACAGTACACTACTTGATCAACACTGCCTAGTTTGACCATTCTGCTAGACGGCAGCTGGACTTCAGACTCCAGATCCACTCTGACTGGTTGTTTTCTTCTGGTCTGTGAAATCTTGCAGATGCCATTAGGAGCACCGGTACACTGGGACAACAGAAACTGATGGAGGATAACTTTCACTGGCTGTTTCAGCCAAAACATCCAATGTTATGAGGCTCCACGAGTTGATCTGTGCTTCGAATAGTCCCTTGTTGGGTTGGAGGTTGTTATCAAAATCCAAGCCACAGTTAACAGGGACCATTTTTATTCAGAAATGATATGTTGCACCATATTTATATGCTTACCCATGAAAGGATGTTGGTAAAGCACGGAGAAAGCAAAACTACTTTTAGTGCCAGATGCATTAAATTATAGAAAATGTGCTTAGCACCCTTGAAAGAGAGGAACTGTGCACCAGGTGTTGCAACTAGTTATTTTCTGTTTCATCCGATTGCTCAAGAAGATTAAGATTGAACCGGACATTGAACCGGACATGATTTTTTTTTTTTTAGATTACCTGTCTCATGCTCTACTGTTAGGATATAGTGACCGTTTTATAAAAAACACTTTTTTTAAATCGTATTTGCTCCATTTCTAGCCACTGCTGCTTTAAGCCTGTGTTTACTGTGACCGAAAAGGAGTCTGACAAAACGTCAGTATGTGACGAGTTGGGATGAGAACATGTTGCTTAATTTGAAATTGCATTAGGAAGGGATCTCTTCTACGTCAGTATGGAGACGACGAACACCCAAACACAGTTTCATTGTACTTATGAGCGTGTGAGGAGTGTTTTAAGACTGACTTGGAAAAATGTGATCCTTTGCAGACTATTTCTCCTCCACCTGGCCTCCACTTCATTCTGTTTGATGCAGCAAAAGCGTCATCGAATAGTGTAAAAAAAACATGATTTCCAGACTTACCAGCACACCCACATGTCTCCTTTTACTTTCCCACCATTTGAGCTCCTTTGATGTCATTTATCCTGCATTTATTTAACCTTTTAGTGAGTTGTGAATCACATTTTTGTTTCCTCATTGATTGCATCATTGATCTATTTCTGTTTCAACAAGCACAATGAATAATGGTCTATTGCCATGGCAAACAAGCAGAATGGAGTAAAATATGCATCCACCAAGATTCCTCTAAATGAAAAGCCTGGCCATCAGAGATACTAAGCCACCATGCTGTTTGAAAATGCGACAACTGGTTACATTTATTCTCAGATTGCACTGGGAATTGTTTAATGTAGCTTGCTATGGCATTATTGCAACTGGGGAGGACTAGTTGTTTAATAAAGTATACAGAAAAAAGAATCATGCTGAGATTAAACTGGTAAAAAAGATAGTACGGCACTCCAAAGATAGTTAAATATAGAATTAAGCTAAAGCATGTATTAAAAAAGGAATTACTGTTATGAAAGAAGCAGACATTATAGACTGAAGAGAGGCAGTGTGCATATTAAAGCTGCACCGACCACATAACAGTTTGCATAAAGAGCTTGTGGGCGGCAGAGTGACCTTGAGACAAAAGAAAGCCCAGTAAAGAGGAAGTCACAGGTTTGATTCTCGTGACGGCGAAACGTGTCCCCCGTCGCTGCATTTTAACCTTTTAAAATGCCATCGAGGAATTCATTTTCAGTTGCGTCAAATAAGACTTTTGTTCATAATGCAATACACAGCTTGCTTGCAGGAGTACATGAACGTGTCTGTGATGCAGCCTGTTAATATTTCTAGTGAGCTCAAACTTGCGGTGGCTCTCTCCCAGTCTGTCTGGGCATGTGCAGAGAGGCACTGCAGTGCTACGCTGTGAAAAGAGAGAAAGACAGAGAGAGAGAGAGACAGAGAGAGAGCGAGAGGAGTTTTGACAGTGGGGTGCTCGTGCCCTGCAATATTCGTGTTGCCATCGCCATGTGTTGAGAGAGCATTTAGAGGTGCATAGTCCACTGCTGCAGCCCCGCATCATGAGACATCCATTAAGAGCGCGAAAAGGTTAATGTTAATGTCAATGTCAGCGACCTATAAGGCGCCGAATCAGTTTTCACGGCACATTCTCTCATCGGACAGCTCGTCAGCGTACTAGAACTTGTTTCTTTGCAGATTTTTCTCTTGCCAAACAACCAAACCGAGTCCATTTGGTGCAATGCGACCCCATAAAACCATCACATCTTAGATTTAACAGTGTAGTTCTGCTCCAGTACAGTTCAACTCTCTTGCAGAGATCTCAAGGACAGCTCCTTAATCAAGAGGAAGTCCCATCACAGACAGTTTTAGTCTTTATTTGTTTTTTTCCCCATACAAACATCTGCCAACTGTGTCCTTTCTCCCCGGATCACTTCTCTTTCATCTGATTTAAATTCAAGTCTATTTTGTTCTCTTCGTGGTGCAGATTCTTTCCCTGCAGAGGGAGTAAAGATACGTTTCACTTGATGTGGCACTGTTGAGTAATAAAAAAAAAGTGCTCAAACCAATCCATCCAGCTCAGGAAGTCCAGATAAACAATACTGATCATTATTTTTGGTCAAAATGTCCTTAAGTTTAAGGAATGTGTCCACTAGATGGACAGAAACTGAGAGAGAGAACTGATTAAAGCACGGTTAACTTCTACCTAGAAACCAAAGACAACATAATAAAAGTAGTTTATTTGAAAGAGACAATAAAGTACATTGACAGACTGAAGGGTAAAAAGGTTTCCTCTGTTGTTCTGTGTTGTTTTCTAGAAATTGATGAGATGGCAAAAGAGGCCCAGATAATTATTTCATATCTCTAAGGCAGAGAGGATGTTGCCAGACATTATTAGCCCTGCAGCTTTGATACAGTATCGGCCTGCGACATTAATTGGCTCTACTTGTGCTGTTGCAGGCATGATCATTCTCTGCCTCTCGGCCAGTGCTGATGCATCAAAACAGGTGGAACATAAATGGCACAGCATGTGCACCTCAGAGTCGTGACGCACCCTGGTATTTCTAAAAGCTGTCATCCATTTTGTGGGCAATGATGACGATAGTGGCGAAAGAGGGGCGGGGGGGTGGGATCTCTTGGTTGAAAGGGCCATCAAGTGGCCGGGAATTGAACTGCACATCTCAGACGGCTGCTGAGCCAGAGAGGCTCTGCTGTAATGAAGCAGGTAGACCGGTGAAAACACTGCTTTCCCTTCAGCTAAAATGGTCACGCTTGAGCGGGCCCTTTGAAGCAGGCTCAAGGTGCTATTTTTCCTGCTAAATGATACTGTAAGATTCCCTTTCAATAGAAAAAAAAACATAATTATAATAGGAGTATTACGTTTCACCTGAGTAGACATTCTGACTAATGACACATTCTGAATAAAGTTAAATCATACCTGACTGACCTCACAGATTGAAAAGCTAACCATAGTGGCTGTAAGTGACACCACAGGCCTCTTGTTTCACTGGGATATCCTTTACAGGCTCCTCAGTAGCTCCGCTATCCAACTCCCCTGTAATGCCACACTGCTCCTCAGAACTGAAGAACTCTTGGTTCTGCAGATGCCAGTGAACAGTGTTTTGTGCTTGGATCAGGCCTGCTGGTAGAGGTCAGACAGGGGTCAAGGTCATTTAGAACGAAAGTCACCAGCATAGTGTGACACAACTTCACTTGACCCTAAGAATGAAGATAGCGAGGTGAGTTTGGGTTTACACAGCAAGAAAGTTCAAACTTAGCTCCTGCTGATATATGTGGCTCTGTTGACATGCTTCATGTCATACCGATTGGAATCCAGTGGTGGAAAGTACCTATTTAGTTCTGAGTACATGCTTAAAGGGGACATATTATAAAAAAGTGAGATTTTCATGTTTTTTCTATTATAAAACCGGCTTAAGTTCTATATAAATACTATGAAAGAATCGAAACGCTCAATCCGCAGGGAAACACACACAGCCCGTATTCAGAAACTCTGCATTTGATACAAGCTGTCAGGATTTCTGTCTATCTGTGATGTCACAAATATACAATATTTAGACCCTTTACACAGATTTAAGCGTAAACATTCTAAATGTGTCCCAGTTTGAATGTCATCAGTTGACAGGAAGTACACATGGACCCAAGCTGTTGCCTAGCAACGCAATCCTGTTGCAATTCCGTCGCAATTCTGTCGAAATGTGCTAAAACGGAGCGTTTAAGACAGAGGGTAAATACAGGCATATTCAGGCCGACAGTATGACGAAAATAAAGTTTTTTTAACATTACAGCATGTAAACATGTTCTAGTAGAAACACAAAATACAAGTATGAACCTGAAAATGAGCACGATATGGGACCTTTAAGTGCAATTCTGAAGCACTTTTATTTGAGTAAAGCTACTTTTACTTGTGTTTTAGAGGGAAATATTGTACTTTTAACTTCACTACCTTTATCGGACAACTATAGATATGCTATTGATTGCAGATTAAGATTTTTCAAAAACCCATAATGAGTATATAGACTATGATGCATCAATAAATTATACAACTACATTATAAAACACAGTCAACATTTGTTCCACCTTTACTTCTCAGTGCTGCTCACATGCTGATGTATCAGTTCTGATAATCCAATAACAGATAATTATTAATTATATAACACTGACAGGGTCCGATCTGTCTGCATAACAAATATTTTTTTTTAAACTTGTGATAGTTTTATGTACATTTTACTGTAACACTACTGGTTTTACTTGTAATTGAGTTATTTTACACTGTATTACGTTATTATACCATTATGTAGCAATGAGAGCAAAATGTCAATGGGCAGCTCATAATTCATAATCTGGCAACATAATCCGTTATTCTGTGAATTGTACAGGCTCTTTAGAGGTTTTGGTTTGATTCTTAAATTTTAAGATTACAAATGTCTAGACATGATATAATGAAGAACACATTGTGCCTCTGGGCCCCAGGCTATAAATATACCCTTTATGGGCTGCAATCCTACAGTCGATATTTTATTCTAGATGCTCAATTAATTCACAAACTCTGCTCTTCTCTTTCAACATGCTGCTCGGCTTCGTTTGTGATGACGTTGTTGATGTTTTGCGCCATAAATCCTCAGAGCTTTGATGCAGTAAATAAAGACATGAATCTGCTTTGCTCATATAGAAACTACAGAAAAGATGCCTTCTGGTTTATGACAGAGGATTTAAAGCAGTGGTCTGAGTAAATGTTAGTAAATACAACACTTTCTCATTTGATTAATGGGTTCTCATTGTTGATGTTATGCTAACTAGTAAACAGTTTATGCTGTGTTTGTTTAGCTGAGATAAATCCTGCATATTTGTGTCTCTTCAGATATCACAAGCTGAAAACATCATCGGTTAAGGGATGCTTATGTATTTCAAATGCATCCGATTTGATTCAGTAAATCTAACTAAAGTCTTAGTGGGATACTCCAGTGATTTTGTATCTTATTTCCATAAGACTTGCTGGACTTATGGAAGACATTTTCTTTTTTTTAATAGGTCAAAATTGAAGCAACAGAGGCCGAGCTATGCTGACTATCAAGCTCCTAAAACATGGATCCTATACTTTTCATAACGCAACTCAGTAGTCTTCCATTAACCCTGGCATAATCTGTTTTTTTTGTTGTTGTTTTTTTATGTTGAAAAGCTCCTTCCATTGCCACAGAAGAAATCAAGCTACTGTTTCCGCATGCTGAGTATTTCTCTGAATTTTTTGTGTGGCATACCCCTTTTTAATATTTTATGAAATCTCGTTAAATCAATTCGTGAATAATGTATGCTTCTAATAGAGGTACAATAAATTAATTACTTGAGATGTATTTGTGCTCATATTGCTAATGCATTTTAATGTGTTGATTTTGTGATGGTGATCAGGAGGAGGAGTACAGGAGCCTGGTGGGGGACTTCGTCGCCTGGTGTCACTCCAACCACCTGCAGCTCAACACCGCAAAAACCAAAGAGATGGTCATAGACTTCAGGAAGTCTAGACCACCCCCACGACCAGTCCAGATCGATGGGAACGAGGTGGAGGTCAAAGGACAAAGGAGTATGGTCTGCAGGACAGATAATAATGCACACAGTGCACTTTCATAGACTAAGCTACTGGAGTTTCCCTGCACTTTAATCATTTTTAACAGTCTCTTCTGCACTATATTCACTTTTTTAATAGTCGTGTATCACAGCTGTTACCCTGCACTATATTCAGTTTCAACAGTCTTCTTCATCTCCTTGTATTTTTATATCTGGTATATTTTTTTGTACTTTGTACTTTGCACTATTAACTTTTTTTACTGCCTTTTTACTAACATGTTTTGCACTATGGAACTGTGATGCTGGAAACTTGAATTTCCCTCGGGACCAATAAAGTTACTATCTTTCTATTTATCTATCTATCTATCAATCATCTATCTATCTATCTATCTAATGTGTTGGTTTTATGAGCACCCACTTCAGTGTCAGATTTCCATTTAACTGAAACACAGAAACTAACATTATATATGAATATAAATACATTATTTTTTTCCTAATTGATTATGAACTATTATGAAAGAGCAGATTTTGCATTTATTTAATTATTTAATTAATTAATTGACTTATTATTATTGAGCAGTTATTTCCGGAACAGCCACGCGGTGGTAGCAAAGATGCAGACGTCATGACGCACAGCAGCGTCGCGTGTGTATGTGTGCGTGCGTGCGCAGGTGCTTGTGTGTGGTTGAATGATGGGTAGATGTTAGTCCTCTCTGTTCCTGTCAACTTTTAAAAGTTTCACCGGAGAAAAAAAAGTGAGTGAGTGGAGTGGGAGGGTCTGTGTCGTTGTGCTGCACCACTTCACTCCCTGAAGTTGTAGCAGTGAAGGAGGAGGTAGTAATCAGTACTAGTGTGGATTATACTGTCAGCAGCACCCAGGTGGACTTCACTGAGATGATACTAAAACAGCACAGGAGTCCTCTTCTGCTCGCCGTCTCCTGCATGTACTTCTCCGGAGGTTTGCTATGGTCCTACCAAGAAGAGGATGCAACGGACGGGTAAATTGGAGGAGGACATGTAACTAACAACCAAAAATAACACCAAAAGGACTCCTTGTGTGCAGAAAATGCTAAACTTATTTCTTTTCGCAGTGAAGAGTGCTCTGAGAATAACATCTCTACTACAACATACCCCTGCGTGAAGTCCACTGGAGAAGTTACAACGTGTTACAGGTACACTTCTTATTCATGCAGGATGAATGGATGCTGTTAAAATTGGAGTTTTTTGTCCTTCTGACAAGGATTATATAGAATAGAATACCAGCAGATTAATGGATAATGAAAATAATCAGTAGTTGCAGCTAAATAAAACAGTAACAATAGAATTTGTTGTATCTATTTCGGCACTTTTAAAACTAGTCAACACAAAAAAAATGATCAATTAAAGAATTTTTATTTTTTATTAACAGAGCAACTATGATATTTTCTGTTCATGTTAAGACCAGGTTTGAAAAGTCACAGATAACCTGATATATTGAACCCCCCCCCCCCAAAAAAAAAACAAAAACAGATGAATGTTGCTTATATGGTGTCTAAATATCACTGCAGTCAGTATAATGTGTGCACCAGCCATCCACCAATTAATCCATATTGTGCCTGGAGTAACAGTGAATTAAAGCTTGCACAGTTTGAAGTTTGGACCCAAACTGTAATAGAATAGAAAGCTTTATTGTCACTGTATTAAATACAACTAGATTCACAGTTTGCCACATCTGGTCAGTGCTTTAAAACAAATACTTGACAAGACTAAACGAGGCAGATAAAACATATATAACAGGTAAAACACACAGTTATAAAGCAGATAAAACAGGTGAAGTAGATAAATAGTAATAAATAAATATAAACAGAAGTGTTACACTAGAAGTATAAAATATAAAAATAGATGTAATGTAAACAGAGGTAATTGCAACTTGGAAAATAGGTAGGGTAGATGTAATAAATAAAATGTAAACAAAGGTATAGTTGCACTTAAGGTGTATATTGTTCAAGGATATATTGCACAATATATTGCATAATAGTGTGAAATAATCAAGCTGCAGTCCAGTGTGTTTTGTGTCCCCATGTAAAGTGATGTAAAATTACACTTGTCATTTATTATTCAGAGTAATAAGGTTGTTTAAATATGCTTGGTTGAAATGGAAACTCATTTATAGGCTACATTGGGTACAGTTTTGTCTCATGAAGCATGGAAAGATAAGTGAAAATCACAAAATCTTATCACTTGAGGCTGCTTATAGCTTTAAAACAAAAAATGAATAGGCTCTATTAAACATCCCCCAGTGTTCCTTTTTACCATGCATGTAAATCTACTGTCTTATATGAGTTCTGCTTCCCTAAAAAGGCTGCAGTTGTGATCATTACAGATATTACAAAACTCCATGACACTTTTAAAGTTGTTATATAATAATGTATCTAATGGAATGAAGGGATTTCTGGGGGAGCCATGGGTGGATTTGCCTCTTAATCATTCTTTGTGAACTTAACAGATCATTGCAATCTAAATATCCACAAGCCTCCAGACTGGTCTATTATGCTCTGACACTGGCTTTAATTATGACGGTTCACAGACACCGAGGACACGGCGTCTCCTCGCAGCAAAACTCCTGTCAGAGGCTGCGGATTAAGTTGTTAGAACCTAATCTGTCTTCATTTCAAGGGGCCACCTCAGAGGCATAATGAAAAAACTTGTAACTACTGACTTTAGAGAGGTAGTTCAGTCAAAAAAACAATTAAAACATCCACTGTGTTTTTCCCTTGAGGCCAATTCATTCATTTTGGTATAGAATAGATATAGTTTACAGCAAGTTTGACAAACGTCTGTTGTCTTTGTGATGGATACAAGCTGAAAGTTGAATAATTTCATTAAAGAAATTAAACTAGACACCTCCACACTTCTTACCGTGCTCCTTTAAGATATCTTTATTATATAATGCACAGATGATAAATGCTCAAACACCACTTTGTGGGAATGTAATGCTCTTTATTGTGATTCAGGCTGATGAGATGGGCGTACTGTGGCTTTGGAAACAAAATCATGCGACTTATTTAGGGAACTAATTTCAAACATTTTGTCAATCATCTTGATTCACAGCAAAAATCTATTTCTGTATGTCCTTTTCTGGGAAAGTGTATCGAGGAACTTAAGAAATGCCAGATTGTTGAATATCTCCTCTGAGAAGTCTCTCCAAATGTAGACTTTGTGAGGTTTCATCTCTGCATCACTTGACAAACTGCTGGCCGTGGTTCAAGCGCACAGTGACATCCTGTTTGATCTTCAAATCTCAAACACATTCTTAACATAATTATGTTGGTTTATGGTTATTGGCTGCGGCCACAGTTGTTTCCCACAATGTTTATTTAAAGAAGAAAAAGTGTTTCAGCTAAGAGCCCAGATAACGTGTCCTGGATACATTTCAGTTCACCTGCACGGTGTGAGCTGATGACTGACCATCAGCCCTGTTATGGTTAGTGGAGAAGTTTTATTGTTGTGCCAAAGAGTCAGATTAATGACCTGAACTTGATAAGATGAATGTTGACTTTGTGTACTGCATTTATTTCAAAATACAGTCATATACCAGCGCAATTGCGCCTTGGCATGACTGAGATGTAGTTCAAAGGGAACCAAGCATGATTAAGTTGGCAAGACTCCGTTGCCAAAGGAAAATATAGACTTATGGCATTCATTAGGCGCTCTGTAGAGTATCAGTGTATCTGCACATCTCGGAACATTTAGTTACCGTTATAAATAGTTTGTTTTAACAATGGCATATTTATATAAAAGTTGTTTCTTGTACACACAGGTGTGCTACAGCAGTTTGATGGCCCTAATAGGCCGTGGGACACACATTTCACTTTTGTTTTTTGACAACATTTTGTAGAACTGCAGTCGTTAGATGGGCGTCAATTTGTATACGACTACTTTAGTAATAGTTTAATTAATGCAATCATCACCCTGGATTTAGTTTTGGAACATTTTTTTGTCTTTTTTGGTAATTTTCCACATTTAATAGTCCAGTTTTTACCAGTTTGCAAAAGAAAAATAAATACTGTACTTAGGTTGGGTCCGAAATTCCATACTAACATGCTATTTAGTACGCTTAAACAGTATGTGAGATATTTTAGTATGTCCAAAACCTTAGTATGAAACCAATAGTATGCAAATTGCATACTATTTCTGGTGAAATATTACAGTATGCAACGCTGGACACTACGGCAGCATAATTATCCCACAATGCAATGCAGTAGTGACAACAACGTTCATGGCAGACGTTGACGGACATCTCTGTAACCTCAATAATGTTTTAATTATTGTAACTTAACTGTAAGTAAAATATTTCACTTTGCTAGGCGTAATATATATATTTCAAATGAGTTCAGACTTTGATTCTCCCAAACCATTGTTTTGGTCACATGAGGTTGGCAAAGGTTACCACGATTAGTGACTCAGTGCGTCCGAAAAGATACATACTACTGTTTATTCACACAAAAGTATGTTGAATGATAGTACACCTATTGAGTATGTAGTGCATAGTATGCGATTTCAGACGAAGCCATAGAGATGAACGATGTCACTCTCACATCTGTGTGGTTAGAGTAGTTGCCAGGCAACCATTGGAGACTCCAGGAAGTCACGGCTCTCAGCCAAGAAATGCACATAACGCCCTGTAATGCTATGTTCACACTACGAGCAACAAAATCAGCAGAACGGCCAGCGTGGCAGGTTACATCGTCGCCGAGTCGCCGTTGAAGTGTTGCTCAAACACTCGTTGACGTAGTTATGTTGTTAAATAGCACTGTGAACTGGCTAATGGCATTTCTGTATATGGAACAGAAACATTTGAAACAATAACATATGAGTGGTTGACGCTTCACTGCGTCATTGGAGCACTGAAAAAGTGTTGGGCATCAGTTTGTAGCTTCATGTCACCGGCTTCCATTGAACATGACTTGTATTTATGCTACTGTAGTTCTTGTTAAGGCTGTCCCGAACAGCATGTTTTGGGCTTTGAAGCTTCGGTGAGAAATATTCCAAGGTATTTGAAGCTTCGGGACAGGGCCACTGTCGCCACACTGTACACACACGCACCTCTACACATAACAAATAGCGTTATCTATCTGAGAGTAACTAATAATGAAAAACATTGTGGGATTATTCCTGATTTCATGGGCTATTTTGGGATACTGGCCTATTGATATTTGGGCTATTTTTTCTACATTTTCTACGATTTTGGAGGTTGGTTACCGTGGCAACGGTTGAAGCTTCAACGCATTCGGGTCAGCTTTACTTCTTGCATATATTACTTGAATGCAGCATGTCAATTAATGAGCTTTTGAGGTGAGTTTTATCACTCTTGGACTGAGCCAGGCTAGCTGTTTCCAGTCTTTATGCTGAGCTAAGTTAATCAGCTGCTGGCTTCATATTTAACAGACTAACGTGACAGTGGCATCGATGTTCTCATCTAACTCTTGGCAAGAAAGCAAATAAGAGTATTTCCCATAAACTTTTAGAGGCATTGAAATTCAAGTCTTCTGGCCAAGTGGGAGAAGAGAGGAACGCATTAAGGAATTTTGAAACAGGCCCCCTTCGGCTATGGCATTCCACTGTGTACAGTTCAACACTCATCCGTGGGGCATTTATCATATTGTGAAACAGCATCAGTGGACCAGAGAGAGCATATGTCGCAGTACAAGAGAAGTACCAGGGCCTCAGCTGACTCGGACTGAATCTGTCTCACTGACAGTGCAAGCACATTCTTCTCTCACCGTCTTTCTGGCTTGTTTTATGTGGAGACTGTCATGTGTGTTCTGTCTAAGGATTCAGCATTTTTCAGGCTTCAAAATAGTAGTTTTACAGGCTGTAGAGCTAAATATGCTTGGCTCACAATAAGATGTGAGAGGGGTTTTGTTCCAGAAGTTGTATTTAAATCACGACTGCCTGTGATTGCAACATAACTGCTTTACTAACAGCCAAAGAAGGGTTTGATTGAAATGATAAGGTGTGTGCTGTTTAATCCAATTTGGCAACATCTTTAGTGTTAAGCGGCGGTCAATGCTGTTGCATTTTTCAGTGTAGCAACCTAGTATTGACCATAGCATGGCTTATCTTTGTTAGGTTTAATGTTTTTGTTGCTTCTCTTGTGTTGGTTTCGTCATCATATTTTTTTCCAAACCACTGTTGTTGCCGCTGAAAAACCTAAACCCATCTTCTGTGTCCAGAGAATTTTGTGAGATTGTGTCACACACAGTACGATTACTGACTTAGCTGGAAAAAATGCGCCGAGTATAACCCAGAAGAGGTTTTTATTTGAGTCCATGTTGCAGATTTGAGAGGCTTCCAGGTTTTACTCAGCAGTTATCCAGCTAACTTCATAATCCTGCTTTGTGAGACAGACCCCCTGGGGGAGAATATACCTGACAGCGGCTGTTAGGAAGCAGCAGAGTTTTGAGCTCTCATGAATTACTTTAAGCTGAATCACTTTATCTGGCAGTAGAGAGCGGCAGAACAGATATTTATTAAAGCTGTCAATCAATTATAATATTCAATCGCGATTAATCTCATGATGTTTCATAGTTAATCGCGATTAATCGCAAATACATTTTTTTATTTATTCAAAATGCACCTTAAAGGGAGATTTTTCAAGTATTTAATACTCTTATCAACATAGGTGTGGGAAAATATGCATAAGAAAAATATGATCAAATCATAACATGGCAAACTGCAGCCCAACAGGCAACAACAGCTAGTCAGTGTGCTGACTTGACTATGACTTGCCCCAAACTGCATGTGATTATCATAAAGTGGGCATGTCTGTAAAGGAGAGACTCGTGGGTACCCATAGAACCCATTTTCATTCACATATCTTGAGGCAAGAGGTTAAGGGACCCCTTTGAAAATGGCCATGTCAGTTTTTCCTTGCCAAAATTTGGCGCAAGTTTGTTGCGTTATTTAGCCTCTGTTGTGACAAGCTAGTATGATCCATCTATTACCAGTGGATTCAATAGGTTTTTCTAGTTTCATATGATACCAGTATCTTCACTCTAGCTCTAAAACTGAGCCTGCTACAAGCTAAGAATCACAAGTTGTGTTAATGCGTTAAAGAAATTAGAGGCATTAAAGCAAATTTGCATTAGCGCATTATCGCGTTAATTTGAATGAAAAAGTTATGTACTGAAGATTGATTGTTTTTATGCAGTTCAATCAAACAGTACATTTAGAGCAGTTTACTCAGACATGTTTTTCAGCTGCTGAGATTAAGTATCATATGACATCTCTGAAAAAATCCAAGATGAGAGCCAGATCCAATGTGTTAACCATCATAGGATCGAGGCACATTAATAATCTTTGTTTATAACTTCTCTTAGGTGACAAGAGGGTACATGAAACAGTGATTACATTGGCTTGATTTATTGTGTATACCATGTCAGCCTTACCTACCTTGTAAAGGAAATGCTTCTCTGGAAAAGAAGCAGAACACAGTGAGAGTGAGTCTTTCCACTCTGCAGCTGCAACAGTTATACATAATTGATGTGGGGCATTTTGTAATTGTTGCTTTGTTATTTTTCCAAATAATTCTGGTGGTACTAAGCATTTAGTTGTGTTTCCCCCCCTCCACTCTCCTCTGCTCCCGTCCTTCCTCTGCTCAGGAATTCAGGGGAAACTCTGGTTTACGCAGTAAAGAAACATTTCTTCAGCCCCCCCATGAGACTTACAGTCATGATGCATCTCATCATGCACTTGGCAGCATTGTTTGTATCCAGTATATGTCCTCATCAATTCAGTCCAATGAATTGCATTGGAATTTGGTCAGAGGTATTTGTTGTATTTTTCATTTTCTTGTTCCCCATTGTTGCCCCAAAGTGTGTTAAAACAAATAAGATTGATTTTCTTTGACTGGAAAACTGAGTAATTGATTTATATTATGATTTCCAGACACTGATTCAAACTCATACTGCTCAGTTCCAGAGAAATGATCACGTCGGTTGGATTATTCAACTTGGCTACAAAGCTTCAAGTCTCTCTTGTTTCCCTTAGTTTTCAAATCTGGTTTCCACATCAAATTTAAATGTATTCTGCGCCTTGGAATAATCCTCTCAGCTGGACTTTTGTTCCTTCTCCCAATTCAAATAGCTTTCAACAAGAGAAATACACTCGGGAGTTCACCGTTGCCATATTGTCATCCCTCCAGTGATTGTAGCTCCATGAAGGATAAAATTGTGGCACGGCTTAAGGAGTTCAGCAGGCCCCAGTTATTTATGTTTTGTCCTTTTGGTCTACTACATTTCTGATACAGCTATAAATGTTCTGCACTGAAAAGTAGAATGAGTCTAGACTTACGGACAACATACGAGTAGCATCTTTCAGGAGAATATCTTGGTGGAAAAACATGTAACTCAGGAAAGCCCCCATGTTATAATGTTACTAAATGAATGTCAACTGAGCCATTGGCACACATCCAATATTGTAACGTACTTATTTAATAGGTTGGAGTCCTTTTTAAATAGATAGTTTGAATATCTGCTACAGTGTAATTAGTCATTAAGCACAGTGATTATTCCAGATTAAAGACTGAAAACGCTCCGCCGGAAAACTGATGATTGCACATGAGGGAGATGGAAAATATTAGGCAATTTCAAATGACTACTCTCTGTCTCAGATATTCTCTATAGATGCCTGTTTTATTACTTACAAACCCAATTATCAACCACCTCGTGTGCTACTGGATATGCGTCAGAGGAACCAGTTCGTAGACTTGATAAGTATGCTTGTCAAGTCTTGTCTTCTTGTTTGTACAAAAAAAAAAGAGCAGCACAGTTCATGTCAAAAGATCTTGGAAGATAGCACTAAAGCAAAAAACAACAAAGCAATAATACACTTTTCCGTAGGTGTTGTTCTGTTGTTAACAAAGTTCTCATGGTTTCCACAAACACAGATGCTAAGTGACAAAGCAGGCATATTTTTGATTTATTAAAACCACATCTAGAATTACAATAAAACATTTTTTGATTTGGGTCAAACCGCAAATTATTTTTCAGGAATGACCACATTATAAACTAATGCAGTTTTAGCATTTCAACAGACAAAAAATGCAACATGATAAAGTAAATAAGTTTTCTGAGGAAGGAGCATGGAATAAGTCCAAGCTGTTTCACAACAGCTCTTTGAGTTTACCGGAATGAACCGTCAGTAGATGCCGAATGAGATAACATCGCTGAAAATCATGCCAATCAAAAATGCCTGAATGACTTACAGTACCTGGCACTGTTCCCCAGCATTTTGACACTCTATACTGAGTAATAAGAGAAAAGTGAAGGGTGAAAGTTGCTAGTATAATGTACACCATTGCACAAGAAACTATTATTAAAAGGCAATAAACTCTTGCTTTTATAAACTGCCTGAATACATGCGCTAAAGTACAGCGATAACCATCAGACATGCCTAATATATCCCGTAATTCATCATAAACCAAATCCCTGAATATGATGCATAACGTCCTGTCAAAGAAAAAGACATTAACATCTGTTTTCTATCAATATTCAGAAAGAGGATATGTAGCCTGTTAACTGAAGTAGACTGCTCTATTACAGAGACTCAAGGAGTTGACACGAACATTTGGAGTTGCTTTTTAATGACAGCTCTGAACGTTAAAAGGGTTTAAAGGCACGGAGGAGGAGATCAGCTGTTGGATTGAGCTAATGATCCTAGTCTGTCTGATTTAAAATACTGTGAAAAATATAATGAAATACTATTCATAACTTCTTTTTCTTTGGTTGACTCATAGACAACTTTGCCTTTTGTGTCAATCAGATGCAAAGTCTTCCTGCTCACAGTTCTGTTAGTCTGTGATGGACTAATTTTCCCAATTCGATCAATTATGGGTAGAAAAATATGAACTTCAGTGGGGGTAAATGTTCACAATGTGTTTGTAATTGCAGTCCGCTTGGTTAGAGTTTGGTTAGGTTTGGGCATGAACACAACTTGGTCAGTTAGGGCAGTGGTTCTCAACCTTTTTTTAGTCGCGACCACCCAGATTAATCAGGTTGTTGTTCGTGACACCCATTTTATTTTTAATATATTATTTTATTTTTTTCTCCACAACCATCTGGCGACCCCCGGAAATTATCTTGTGACCCCCTTGGATGTCCCGACCCCCAGGTTGAGAACCACTGAGATACTGTTGCATGTTTTGGGAGGACAGTGTCCTTTTTCCAGCATATTATTTTCTCTTTAGGTCTGACAACAGTATAAAAGAATGAATGGATCATCCCGTGGCCTTTTGAATTAACCTCAGTGTATTTACAGGCTGTATGAAAGCCCTATAGTTGGAGCACCTAAGGACCCAGTGTTTAGTGTTTGTACTTATACAACATGTCTTCTTTAAAGCCACATAGTTTGGTTTTCAATGATTCAATACAAACAGAAAATAACTTTATTGTGCTAGTTGATGCCCACAGGGGGAATTGTAACAACAGGGTTATTATTGTGTATTACTTCATTGTTTTTTTTGTTTTATTTTTTTTGTTTTTACTCACTTTTGATTAATTATGTGCCCGTGTGCTCATGTCCATGCTCCACTTTAGTAAAAATGCCACACAGGTGAGATTAGTTGCACCTGCATGTGCAGTTCTGGGCCTGTAAACCTCATTTGAAATACATGATTACTTAGAAAAGGCCTTGCCAATTATTTTTTTTGCTCTTCTGTCATACATCAAAAGAGAAAAAAATGACTCAAGGGCTTGGTGTAATTTATGTTCCTGTTGTAAAAGATGTTGTAAAGCAACCCCAAAGTGATTTTCAATGCAAAATAACACTACACAAGGCTTAAGAACATCACTCTTTTGAAATGTATATGTTCCCGTCTTAGTTAGGGATGCACCGATACCACTTTTTTTCAAACCGAGTTCAAGTACAGGTACTTACATTTGGGTACTCGCCGATACCGAGTACCGATACAAGTACTTCTCTGTGCCAAAAACGCTCGCCGGCTGAGGTGAGATCGCGGCCCAGCGGGGTCGGGCGCACCACCGGCTCGTCTCGGTGGAGCGTCAGGACCCGAAAGATGGTGACGAGATGTTAACGTCGCGCTGCTGTAAAGTAGTATCAGTGCCGTTGTATTGAAGCCGCTTTGCGAGTACGAGTACATGAGCACAGTATCGGACCCAATACCCAATACTGGTATCGGTATCAGTACATCTCTAGTCTTAGTAGAAGAGGGGGGAAAGTATTGCTTTTGTACATCAACTTTATTTATGATTATCACTTGTTTTTCATAAATGTCTTTGCTCAGACATCAATTATCTGTCACTTTAGTCTGTTTTCCCATCCCATAGAAATATTATTGATGTTACTAATTCATAGCACATACGCCTTAGAGCCAGCCATTGTTGTGTGTCACTTTAATGGTGTCGCACTTTGCACCATATTATGAATAATATTGTTATAGAAGTCAAGCCAATTGGTCGTGAGTAATTTCTGCAGGTCCTGTCATTAATAGATTAGTGTGCTGCTGCTGGAAGTTCTCACTGTTGAACTGTGTCGTGAGTGGGAGGTGGAGGAGGCAAGTCTGATTTACATTCGTCATTCATCTTTGCTCCCGTAGGGGGGGATATTTTCCAAAACATTTTAATATCTTTATTATTTTATTTTAAATGAGATGTTAAAGAGCTGTTTAAGTAGTGATATGCCCTATTAGGTAACGGGCAAATCCCCATCCTGTTCCTTAAAAGCACTGAGGAAGATGCAGTGAAGTGCAAGTTATCATAGTGAGAGCAGGGGAGGACATGTTAGTGTTAAGGAGCATTCCTTAGTGACGGATGTATGAGCACAAGCTGCAGCAAACATCCTCTCTCTCCTTTCTTATTTCTGTCATGCATTGCACTTCACATAGGGTGGTGTGTTAGAAATATACATACAGTAGGAGTTTATGACTTTGCTATTGGATTCACATTTAACCATTAAAAACACCAGGACAACAAATATGGCCCCTAAAACATTTCTTTGCCTTCTTTCTTTCGTTCTTTCTGTCATTTTCTTTCTTTGAATAATTGGAAATCCGCACATTTTTCTAATCAGACTTATCGTTTAAACATATTCAGTATTACTGATGGAGATTAATTTAAGTTGGCTCTTTTGCATTTTACCATCTGTTTCCATTTGGGAAAAAAAAACTAATATGAAACATGTCTTTACTGGAAAGACTAGGGCTTTGACAGTTCTAACTTTATAATGTCTCTTAAATCTTGAAGTTGTTTCATCGGAATAGTTTGACAACTATTGTTTGGATGATTTTGACCTGTTGCCCAGAGGACACATTCTTCAGCACTATACTGTAGTTATCTAGTATTGTGGAGGACACGCTGTAAATGGAGATGGATGTTCTCGCTCTGACAAAGCCTCCATGTCTTCAAAGGCATGTACAGTGTGTGGGGTGGATGTAAGCTACCAGCTGAATATCTACTGTAAATGGAAATGAGGACTAAATGTGAAATTAACATAAATCAAATATACAACTACTAGAGCTGGGACGATACACCTATCTCCCTATTTGATACTATCACGACACTTGGGTGCCGATTCGATATGTATTGCGATTTTAAAGTATTACGATTCTACAAGTATTGCGATTTGATATTACGATTAATTTGTTAACTTTTCTAACATTAGACCATGAGAAAAAGCTGAATCATACACTTTTACTTTGGAAAATATCTAAATTGATCGACAGTAAACATGTTTGATTTTCAGCATGTACAGTATGTAGTCTGAGATGTCAAATATATCAGTCATTGTCAGCCATTATTTATTACCTTTTTTCCAGCAACCCAAAAATCAAAGAATAAAGACATTTCCGTCACAAATTAGTGGTATTTTCTTTTTGATTTCTAAGGGACATATAATGTTTTATACTTCTGGTGAATATAATCCGATCAGATTTATTTCTGTATACTGTATGTGTTTTGTATGTACTGTACCATTTGTTAACACCTTATTTTGAAAACTGGACGTGCATACTTCCTCTAACTTCTCCAAGTCCGTCTCTAGCTCTCCCCGTCAGCTCCATTCTCTTTATACATCCATGGTCAGCTCCATCGAGGCCTTCTGAATGCATTTAACATAAATGTCAGTATATAGGTGCTCTACGGTTGTAGCGTCGGCTGATTTGACCACGGAGATGAGAGTGACGGCTGGCTTGACCACACGTTACCATAATACGATAACGTTAACATGCAGTTAGCACGAGTTAGCATGCAGCTTTAGCCGTGATGTCTAGTGCTGCTTTTCCTGGCAATGTGTGAAACCCAAAGTATTTCCATACTTTACTGTATGTGTAGTGTTTACCGCTTTGGATTTAAAATGTGAGGGTGCAGGTCGTATCCACGCAGACCTTCCACTGTTTTGTAATTTCTGCGGTTTGTTTTGGTTGACGGCTACGGAACGGATATGGCGTCACGTTACTCAGACTATAACAATAAAAGCGGTAACTTTTTTTCTACCTCCACATAGACTCAAATGAAGCAAATATATTGATTCTGGCATTAAAAAATCTATTTCAAAATTGGGGAAAAAATCATTGCGATACATAGGTGAATCGATTTTTTTCTCTCCCACCCCTAATAACTACCAGGCATTCATCTGGCCTCTTTTCACCTATAGTGTAGTTTTAGATCAGAGTAATTTCATATGGCATAAGCGCATGTGTGCCAACATACAGTCAAAACACAGAAGAAATTGGCATCTGTGTTGTGTGTTTACGGATGAGTGCTGTTGCTACATGTTCTGACCTTTTTTAAGATTTATTTGTTGTCTTTGGTGATCTTTGAGGTTTTGTTTTTTCTGTTTCACATTCAACTCAACATTTTCAGCTCACAGCTATTTTTCCTTCTTTAATCCATGTATCAACAGGTTTTTTTTTCGGATATTTTGGTTTCTTAAAATCCCTTCTCTTGTTTCTTTTGGCTGCTGCTTATTCACCCATCTGTTTCTTTCCATGGAGAACTGTAGTGTGGTCACGCTTTGGTCACGCTGTGGTTTTGCAATGGTTAAGAGATGTGGCGATATGTAAACCACAGGCTGTGGTTTTTCTGCCTCCATGCCTCTGCTGCTCTGTATATCCATGACTGCTCTAGTTGTATTCAACATGTTATTACATTCTACCCAGAAAAAAATATATTTAAATAATATTATAGCAGCACTTTGCATAAAAAACACCCACTACTGTGAAACAGGAACTTCTTGACAAGTTAATCAGCTAATTTAAAGCAATTGAGTGTGTGTTTAAACTCTGTGTGCATTTTTTTGTCATAGCTAATTGTTATTCATCATTTGGTTGTTTGAAGCCTTAATTTATTCTCCCATAAGTGAAAAGAATAAACCGCTAATTTATCAGTCCTGAAGGACAGCAGCTGGCCAAAGGAAATGTCCGCCTGCACCAGTGAACACACCGCCATGCACCAGTCCAGTCCTGTTAAATTATAAACAGCTGCAGCATTCAATGTTAATAACACATTTTGGAAAAAGGGGCTTCATGTTTGGTGGCTTTTGGCAGCGCAGATGTTGCCCCCTCCATTGAGTTTTGCTTGTATGCTGCTGAATTTCAATATTTGTGTGTCAACTGTAATGTAATTTAATGCTATTCCCCATCATCAGTGTGTTTGTCCACCTGTCAAGACCATGTTATACAGCAGTTATAGAGCTACAGGCCGGATTTCATTTGCAAGGAAACCTGCACATGAATAAGCGTCATTTTAAATTATAATTTCAGCTCACCAATGCTGGCTGATTTTTATGTGCAATCCCTGGACGGAATATTACATTTCACAACATGCAAGTATTAAAATAACATGAAAACCACAAAGCCTCAAGTGGGCTAACATATGTCACATACCACACATCTCTGTTACCTTACACACTGCATGTAATGAGAACATATGAATCGGATAAAAGGAGAAATATAATACAGTAACTACCTCACATGTAGACATAAAAAGAGAATTGTTAACCAACTTAAAATAATTACTTCAAATAGTAACACAAATCCTTTTTTTTAAAGTTTTTTCAAATCAAGTTCATAAATTAGATCAACACAATTGCTTTGAAATTTAGTTGAAAAAACTTAATTCATTTGAGTGTTACAAATTGAAGTAATTTTTTAAAGTTGATTAACAATTCTCTTTGTTCAGTGTCATAGGGATGTCACCAAGTCGATGCGAAAAAGGTGACAGTGCTCGTTTTTCTACAGTAATGCAGGTACCGTATGTGATCAGGGCTCGAACCCAACGGCGTCCTGTTGTCCTGGGGACAATAGAAAATGTGTTTGGGATTCAGTAAATTCACTATCGACGCGTCCAGGGGACCCAACCTATTTTTGTTGAAACCAGTAGGATGAGAGATGTTACGTTACTGATGATTTCAATTACATTAGATTACATATGATGCAGGCTCTGTTCAGTAAAAAGTAGTTTGGGCAAAGGTAAATTCTAATGTTATCGTGTTGAATGAAAAATGTAGGTTTTGGCGAGAAACTTGAATAAATCCAGTTGTTTGAAGGAGATGTTTTCACAGCAATATAGAATAGATAATAGAGAGGAAATTATGACCTGTTTAACTTCCTTACAAAAACCAGTATGCAAACGGTAATAAAGGAGTGTATGTTGAAGTACATGGGATCTATTGTTTTACTTTTGTTTTTTACCCAATTGGTATCAAGAATCGTGGAATTTAACTGGTATTGGTATTGACAACTAAATTTCTGGTATCATGACATCCCTACAGTGTACAGGACAAGGCTTCAGATATCCTGCATTTCAATTTTCATGGAAATCCATCCTGTAACTGTTAAATAGTTGACATTTCACTTAAATCCACAAATGTCAACCTCATGGTGGCACCAGAGGAAAAGCCAGGTCATCGCCAAAGTCATTAAGATACATTGTCTAGAAACGATGAATATCTGTACAAAAAATGTTGCCAATCCTTCAAGTAGATTTTGAGATATTTCACACAGGATAAGTGAAAAGTTTGAGCTGTTGGTAGCGCTAAACGAAAACTTAGGGGATCACAAATGTCTGTAGGATTCATCCTGTGAGGATCACAAATGTCTGTACAAAATTGCATGGCAATCCCACCAAAGGTTGTTGTTAGGTATTTCAGTCGAGCCACAATGCAGGTACCACAATGGTAGACTGACAGCATGGCTAAACACAGGGGATGTAGGAGCAGGAATCCAGCACATATTTACTGGTCAAACACACGTGACAAAAACAGATCATGTAAGCCGTAAATATCAAAATTGTATGCATCTAGTCTTCTGAACGCCTCTCGTAGCTTTGTCGCACTTCATTTGATGCTCCCAAGTGGGCTCGCTGTTAAGCCTTTTCTAGCTCCTCGGTAAATTACTGTATTGATTTCTCTCTCACGTACCGGCTTGAAGCCCCAGTGTTAAGTAGTATGAATGAACCCTAGATTGATTGATTGATTGATTGATTGATTGAGAGCTCTTTTGTATATTGTACTTTATGTATTTCTCATTAAATCAACAGGAAGAGGTAGTGACACAGTAAAACAACTCCCAACTACTGAAAGGTCTTAGCTGTGAAAAAAAGAACATCTGCTTTTTGCATCTATATCTTTATGAATATTGTTGGAGTGAACCTTACTTTTCTACATTGTGATGAAAGATATTCCCTTTAAAAGGCAAATAATGTCTCATAGGTTACTGTTGATTTTAGTTCACCTTTTCAGGAGGCCAGTTCTTCAGGGACCAGTTTTCCTAAAATCCATTTTGCAGCATTTGCATAATTTGGCTATTCATAGTGGAGTGCTTTATTTTTTAGCAGCTTTTTTCCACTCTGTTAATGTAATGAGCTGTTAAATCTGTTAATAATAACAAATTAATTCAATTACTAATAATCCCTTCAAGATTCTTTTAACATTTCCCTGCAGTGGAGGTTGCACGCTTTCACAGAAAGCTCAGTGTTTGAAGGGGATTGGTGATATCTGGCTGGTGTCCAGTTGAATGGTTTGAGTTAGAAACACATGGAAGGACTGATGGCGGTTTACTGTAACAGGCCACAGACAGCTGTGCTCTGTATAATTTCCTGAAGTGTCAGTATCAGAGACGTCACACACAACTCCGCACTCGTCCTCCGCTTTTTGCACTGAAAGTTTATATAAATGAAAATTTGAGATTCTCAACTAAAAATATGACATTAAAGGCAGACAGATTTCATTATGGATTACACTACACGTTTTATAACATATGGTCAGAGTCAAATCAGATTTGTTTAATCGCGGAACACCACTGAGGAAACGCATCAAAGCGAGGCAGAGGCCTGGGCTGCCGCTGGTATAGCAGAATGGTAGTGTTTTGGCTCCAGCTGTCCGCCAAAGCTGAGCCAAGCTGAAGTGCTCTGCTGCAATGAGTCTCATTGAAAAACTGCTGGTTTTGTTGGATTATGTTGCAGATGCCAGCGCAGCAGGAGTGCTGTACATGGCCAAGGTAGCTGCTAACAGCAGATGGATCGCAGAGCTAATATGGGAAGAGGTCCTTATTTCAAGTGACCCTTTACTGACGCACAAAATGTAGACATTGTTTAGTTGCTGTGTATCATAACAGTAATAAATTCCCTATATGGCTGCACATTGGTCAGGCAGGCAGGGACACTTGTTTACTGTCAAGAGTTAGATGAGATCGATACCACTCTCATGGATATGATAAATATGAAGCTGGAGCAGCTTTACACTTTGAGTTTTGTACAGATTAAACAAATGAGATGTAACGTGTTAATTAGTTAGCTTTAGAGGTGCTGGTGGACTGATTTTGTTACCTTTGGACAATGAGCTAACTGTCTGCTGGCTGTAGATTCATACTGAACGTACTGTAGGGTGACCAGATCCCAACAAAACAAATGTGGGACAAAGAGTATGTTTGTGGGGGACAATGTGGGACTTCAATTTTGATACCATGTCTCTCTAATTTAAATAATAAACATTTCTATTCTGCCCGTTATCTTGTAACATCTCTATGCTTTGCCCGAATGCATCCGTAGATCGGCACATCTCTTTTTGAGCTGCACGCATCTTGTGAGACTCACATGAACCGTGTCGCTTCATGTCGTATTAATCCTGTGTGAAATTGAAAAATAACTGGCAAATTTCACAAAGAAACTCAGAGAATCACCTTCCACCGGCTTATAAATACTTATAAGTAGTTTCACAGTCTTTGTTGTAGCTGCTCTTCCTTTTCTTTGTGGTAGTTTTCGTCATATTCCACCTAACTCTGCATAGCTTGTGACTTTTCTCCGTTGGGCGTAGTGTAGCAAAGACAGTGAAATGTTAACCTGCATTTGACTCAGGTCTGCTTTCTTCACAGCCATTGGATAAAAGCCAGATTTTAAAAAAGCATCTGTCCTGCAGTGGTTTGACTTTTGAAAACGAGAGCCAATGAAAATGTGGGACATTGTCTCAATATGTGGGACATGGGACAAGGGATAAAGGGATAAAGTACTGTGCAGTCCCTCGTAAAGTGGAACACCTGGTCACCCTAATGTACAAATCAAACTTTCTACAAGAAAGCAGATAAGTGTATTTCTCAAAATGTTAAACTATACCTTTAACAGACTACAGTAACCACGATGACTTTTCTATAGCTAGCAGCAACAGTTCCCTTCAACTCGGGACTTTATTGTATTGCTACATGCTCTGACAGCATATTTTCCAGGCCTTCCCATTACCATTGTGCCACAAGAGAGAAAATGAAAACAAAAAGGGAAAGAATTAAAAGCAGAGTTTTGAATTAGTGTCATTAAATTGAGCGATGCGTTTGTACAATTTTCGAACCAGACTGTGTGTTTGTTTTAAGTGAGGGGCCCCCTTACCAAGGGGTATTGTACCAAAGCTGTGTGACTGTCTCGGGCCGTGAACACTGAGTTCAAACAGTCATTAACCAATAGGTTATGTTAATGTACCATGCTAGTGATCAAATGGGGCGCCATTAATTCTCTGGGCAAACGTATATATGCTCTCACCCTTTATATAGCATTGCAGAGAGCAATTCATTTTAAATGGAAAAGAGGGGGTTTTGTGCAAGAGAGGATATTTGTCATGTAAAAGGGAAACTAAATTGTTTTTATTTTGCAGAAGTAATATCTTGTATCCCAAAATCATGCCTATGTAACATAATTTTCCTTCCCAGTTGCTCTGTTTGTGGCTTCCTCCCTGCATTCATTTACTACATTATCATCTACATGTGCACTATTTCTTTTCCTATCAATCCTGTCAGGACTTCAGCAGAGTTGGGACATCTAGTCAAGTGCAGGATTCGTGACTGGGTCATGGTGTGTTCGACGCTCTTTTTAGTATTTTTCATATTAAGATACAGTCAGATGACTACATATATTGTAAAAGGGGTTGATTTTAGTGAATAACCCACAGAGAAGTGTCGCTCTATTAAGCCTTTTAGCCTCATTAAGCTCACAGTTTTGGTTTCATGGATTGGTTGATGTCGCTGTTTGCCTGCTGGATGTGGAGGTAGGCTGTTGTTTTCTAACATTAGCCAGTTGTATAATGTAATTTGTCAGGGCTGTGTGTCTGGCAGCTTGTCTTGGGAGTTCTTCTGTCGCTAACGTCCCGTTCACACAGGGAACGTCAGCGGTGCGTGGCGGCTGCAGAACCTGTTGTTTTTTATTTCAGCGTTGGACACCTGTTGACATGGACGCGCTGCTCACACTGCCCGCGTGAGCGCGTGGTTCACAGCAACAGACAGGGAAAACGATCATTACTACAGTTTCGATGTCTACATATCTGTAGAATATGTCACAGACAGTGAAAGTGATCTTTTGACCGTATATTGACATCATACCAGCAACATTACTACACCGTCAATGTATGTATCTGTAGAATATGGACATGAAAAAAAAATATTTTTAAATCAATACTTCCTGCTTTCATTTCAAAATAAAAGCCCTCAAGCGGATTTTCTGTGTACAGAATTACTTCATTTGTTAACACAAGGCTTTTATTCTGAAATATTTGCAGGACAGTGAAATGCAGTGACTTGCACGGCTCCATGATTGAATAAAGTACCGGATTTTGATTGTTGATTATTACTATTATTTACAAATGAGCACACACTTCTTAACCTTTTTCAGTCTAAAATAAATATAAATTACATTTATAATGAAATGAAATGGCCATTATGAAAGGCAAAGTATGTAGAAAGAAAGGGCTGGCAGCAGCAGAAAAGCTGCCTTTGTGGACAATCCACGCGTGGGACACGCAGCAGTCAGGCGGGAGTCTGGCCCAAGCGTTTTATTAGCTAGAAATGTATTAATGCAGCTTGACGCTGAATTTAGTTTTTCCAAGTTAATCCTCAAATAGCAAATTCTCTCTGCAATAATCACCTTTGCACAATTATGTGTTTGTTTATCAGTCACATATTCTATGTGGTGTCATCTTAGTACAACACCAGATACCGTTAGATATTAAACACATTTTATTTGCGTTGTCGAGGTATTGTGCCAGTAACAACTGTCCCTATTCCACCCTCCTTATAAATGTGAGTGCTTGCATGAAGCTCTTGAACAGCTGAGTTGTTGTTGGACCCCTTAGTTTATAAAATGTCCCTTTAGTCTTTTTACGCTGAGTTATACTGCTAAGTGCTCTGGGGTTATAACTGTTGTCTATAATGGCATGCCTCCAACCGACAGATATCAGCTTGTGGAAAAACACATTTCTCCAACATTGTTTACATCTTATGGCATCTCCAAACAATCGCCTGTAATTATGTTATAATCACTGACGATAATGGGACATAATAGCTGAAGTAACAGCAACACATTTGAAAGAGGAATGTTGGTGCATTCAAAATCATGACTAAAAGTCTGCCACTATTGAGGAAATGATGGTCTGCAACAAACCCTGATGTCTGATTCCTTCCTTTTCTGAGTGTAGTATTTTTAGTAGAAGAAATGACCTTTCCAAGAGTGGAGTTTTTTCAGTTTGGTGGTTTGGAAAACACAAAGGTATCCCGGCGTTCTAAAGACGTACTCGCTGTACTTTGTTTTTTTAATGTGTTCCTATAAACTCGTTCTCCGCGGGGGGTTGTTTTTTTGGCTACAGCACTTGGAGAAGTAACTGTCCCTCTTAATATACTGTATTTTGTCTAGTTCTAATGTGTTGTTTAACTTTATCTACTGTTTGTCATGATGACCAGTGTGTCCTTACAGAAATATGGCACATTTTGACATGCTGGAGTTTTATTTCTAAATGACATAATGTGAATCTGCAGAACAAACTTCCAAAACAGGAGGCCTTACAAACTTTAGTGCACTTTTGTTCATTTATTTATACTACACTGTGGTGACCCTGAAACTGCAGAGAGGGAGTCTGACGTTTTTATGCGTGCGTGTTTGTCTGCAAGTGTTTCTAAGCATAACTGAGAGGGTTTATATAAAAGTGAGCACTTATACTGGTTATGGTTATCAATAACACACAACATTAAATATCCTATCCTCTTCGTTATTTATTGCACTAGTGCAGTGCACGTTCGGAGTACGTGCCCATCCTGAACAGGCCGATTGCTTGGCCCCCGGAAGTTCTGTTTGCACCGTTGTCGTGAACTATGGTATGGCTGCTTGTACCCGCCAAGTGTGAAGTTGATTGGATGAACGGTTCTCGAGTTATGCGAAGGACAGTCACATATACACAGACAGAGATTCCTTCCTTTATAGTTAGATGATGCTGCTACATTGCCACCTATTGGCCAAATGGCGCCAAATTTGTCATGGTTACTACTACATATGTCCACCTACTGTGGTTGCAATAGCACAAAGTGTTCAGGAGATATTACGTTTTTTTTAATATAAGCCCTGCCCACAGCATTTGAGCTAACTTTGAGGGCTAGCTATAGCAAAACTGTATGGAACATCAAAAATCCCAAAAAAATAACTTTTTCCAGCTTGGTCCAGAGATTTTCTCTACCAAATTTGGTGATGATTGCTCAAACGAGTGAGCCTGCTGTGTAGATTTGAGAGTGAGTGGAGCATTGATCCTTCTAGGGGAGACTACAGAATACTAAGAAAGCAGTATACATGAAGAGATGAACAGTTGTGTTGTGGATTACCATTTAGTCCAGAATACCAGCGCCAGGGTTTCCGATTTGAAATTAGCAGCTAAAGAGAGAGGGCGAGTTCAGTGAGGAGGCTACATCTGGATGAGCTGAAGGAGCTGGAGGCTGAAGGGAACTGCTGCAGTCCAGACCAGAGACTGAAGACTGAGTTATTGTTGATGAGGAAATGTCTGATTCAACAGATGGTTTTGTGCAAACACACTGAATGGGTTGTGCCTTTGTTCCAGGTTTTACACAAGAATCAGTCGACTTAGACTCATACCAAATGCTTGGCAGTGTAAACCGGAGCCCGCCGTGATCTTGACAATAGCAACATCTTGTTTGAAGGGTAAGATTTTCCTGGGAAAAAAGCACAGCTTCTTCATTCTGAGGCTTTGGGCTGCGGTTGAGGAGTCTTTTTTGCTTGGGAAGGTTCCTAATGGAGTGAAATGATCTGGAAGTATCTAAGTAGCAGCCATAATAAGAGCTGTTCGAATTCTCTAAATGCTAAGGAAAGGTGCTTCAATGCTTCCTTTCTTATCTCCTTTAGCATAGGGTACACCGGACCATCCTTTTATGAAAGGAAAGGAGAGAACAACATCCCACAGTTCCTTGCGGCCGCAGCATTTAAAGCAACGCAACCATTCCTGATAACAAACGATATGCTCATCTTGCATATTACTTTCATACTCTCATATACTAATTGTGTTTTAGTGTGTCTTTTAAGTCACTCTTAATCCACACCGTTCAGCATGAGCAGGCTAATCGGTATTAGTGTGGAAGTTGTGTCCTCTCCACTTGGACAAACATCTTCTCTCGAGTGGAATGCAGACATGTGATTGTATATCACGGCTAGACAAATAAGCCTCCGCTGAGCAAGACTGCATGTGTTGTCTCACAGCTGTGTGTGTGTTTGTGTGGGTGTGTGTGTGATACCCTTTAGTTTTGTAATTGTTATTCCTGTTAGAGACGAAGAGCATGCTGGGATGTGATGCCGAGGGCCTCTTGTGAAGGTGCATGCACTGTATGCAACATCCTTGTGTGCAGCTTTTGCTCATGCTATAGTTGCTTCCACTTTACGTAACTCTTGTGTGTGTCGGTGTGAATTAGTGTGTTTCATTACAAGACAAAGCCAGGCCAGGCCGGTCCACCATGTTGGTTCAGGGGGGGTCCAGTGTTTATAAGGTAATTAGAGTGCTTATGGTTCACCCCGGGTAACTGAGGTCAGACTAATCTATGTCTAGATTTCAGGGAGGCCCCTGTAAAATGATACGGATCACTGGCAAAATGAAATAACCTTTAGGTGAAAAAAAGCCACAGGTGGCATAACAATCACATTGTCTGTGATGTGCTCATTCCGAACAAGTGCGGGACTCAAAGTTTAGTACGTCTGAAGTTAAATGTCAGTCAACACGCTCATATTGTGTGTGTATGTGTGTGTATGTGTGTGTGTGACTCTGGAAACTCATTGATATTCTTGTCGAAAAGTGTCACGAATGCTTTTGGGATATCGCTCCCCCCCTTGTTCTCTCGCTCATGAATATGAATGAAATCCACATGTGTTTTGATTTTGTTTGATTTGCATGAAGTACACGAGCAACTGACAAGCTCGCGCGGCATTGTATTCTTAGCTGTTGTTATGTAAGGTGCTGTGCATAATGACTCAGCATGGTCTTGTTTGGTGCGCTGAATATTATAAAGAGCTTCATCTCTAATTACCCATGCTAAAAATGCCAAAACAACAAAGGGCGCATTCATATCATGCTCTTTGACTGTCCCCTAGTGTGTCGCTGTGGAGAGTGATTTAGATCTGGGCTCTCTCTCTGCTGTTGAAACACACTGAGAGGAGCTGAGGTCGGCTGTTAAATAGCCTTTTGAGAATCAATGCCAGATATTGACTCAGACTTGTCTGAATATAAACAAAGCGGTTTGGAAGTAATTATGTCCCTTTTGATTAAAGCATTTGTGCGCTGTAGCAGAGGCTGGAGTTTCATTCACATAACTGCATTTACAAAAAGAGTTTCTTCTTAAAGAGTTAAGCTGGCCTTCATCATGGGAACATATTACCATTTCACCCTAAGCGACTTAAACACTTATCATTCTGGAAAGGTGTGTTTGGACTGCAAGCGCTAATTGCAGACTTTAGACTTTTAGTACGACTGCAGTGTAATAGTTTGAATGTTCTTCTAACTGGACAATAAGACCAAATTTAAAACAAATTCTAGCGCAGACATAGCTATACATCTGGTATGTGATGAGAATGTTATTTTCACGTATCAGCAGTTTATCTCTGAGACCCTCCATATCAAAGACCTGACAGATTTTCCATCCAGACCCCAGACTATAAATTGGTTTGAGGTTATTTTATTGCTTTAGTGCATTGACCTTCAGCTTAGTATCCATCACCCAGTGTCTTTACAAGGCATGTTGTTTTAACTTTCAGACATGTCATATCATTACCATCTCGGTTTTTGCGTGTCTACCTCTCCCGGTCTGCCTGTTTTCATGTCCAAGTGTCAAAATAGAAAAAGGTTATCAAAGGGACAACACAAGAAATCATCAATTTTAAATTCAATTTGTCCGAATGAAAAATGCCAGATAAAAAATAATGTAATTTTGTTTTAAAAGTGCTTTAATCTGCAAAGTAACCAAATATTACTTAGACTTGTTTACTTAATGATATAATGATAGTAAGTACAATAAGGTAGAGTATTATATGGCCAACAGGCATTTCCCTAAATGATAATTTAATAAAGATACAATTCAGTAAAAAACTTCAACACAGATGTGAACCCAGTTTCCACGGGATGTTGTTGCCTCTCTCGTGATCTTCTGGAGACGGACATAGATGTTTGTTTTCTCACGATTGTTCAACCAACCCTGGTTATTTTGGTAAGCTGGTTATTTGCTATAAGTGGGGATGTTATTGTGACATGAAATATTGGGTCACACAGGAAATCGTCCTCAGATCAGCTCTCTCCCACCGACAAACACCACAACATATGCTGAGATGTAATTTACTTACATAAATTTAAAGACACAGAAGATTTAGAGACACAGAAACAACGGTCTGTCCAGCCTGTAAGAATAAAACGGAAACATTTTAGCTTAAACAACAAAAACAACTAATTTCAAAAATGACTAAAAGAAAGCCATGTTTCTCCCCAATTGAAAATTCATTTTATGTCAAGACTTGTTTTATCTGATATCATTTCTGCTTTTCTTTCACTTTCCTGTTGATATATTTTAAAGACACTGATTGTCATCCCACCCTTACATAAGGTGCCTGTAGACACGTGTACACAAACACACTCTACTCTTACACTTAATTAGAGTTCATCTGAATTAAGCTTTAAAATGAAAGCATCCAGTGCATTTTATGTGCATGAATCTGTGTCTCTGTCAGTACGTCACTCATTGTGTTTCACCAATGGACGTCAATTTGATCAGATATTAGAGCAACACACAATGCAAGCCAACAATAAACACAGGCATATGCACTCAATGAAACACTTGGGCACAAAATTGCACACAGTATATTTAGATGCTTACTACATGTGGCCTGCCCCCACCTCAAGGAGGGCCTCCTGAGTGGCAGTCTAATTGTTTTAATCAAAGACTTGAAATGAGATTGTTGCAGGTTAATATTCTTCAGCGGGAGCCTCAAGTGCAGTGAGGGATGTTCTTAAGGCCCCCCTTCCGGTAGTAAATATCAAGTTGTGTGAGTGAATAAGTACTTGGCTGCGCTGTATATCCTGTACCCTTGAAAAAGACTGTAAAAGCAAGGTAGACTCATTGGATTGCAGCATTGCAGTGAGTGATTTACTTTGTTTTACCAGGATTATATTTCTCTCCTGATGTTATTGCAAAAACAAGCATGACCTTTTTATAGACGGGTCATTTGATTCATGCATTAAATTGGAAGTAGCAAATGGAAAATCTTACTGTGAGAAGATGATATACTGAAATAATTAATAGATCCTGTGATACATCCTCATTCTGTTCCAAGTTTCTAATAGCCCATTTCAGAGAGAGATATCTCAGAAGTCAATCTGAAATCTGTCACTTTAACTGTCTTCAGATAACATATTCTGTTTTTCTTACTCTTCTACAACTTTCCCCTCAATTTTTTTCCTCACATATCATTTGGATCTCTTTATGTTTCCGAAGGTGTAGTGTTCAGTTTTAATCACATTAGTGGAGTGGCTTTAGGGATGACAGTCAGTCCACCACTTACTTTGGTCCAGACTGGAATATCTCAACAACTATCAGCTGGTTTGCCATGACATTTTGTACAGAGATTTGTTGTCATCAGAGTATGAATCCCTCTCATTTCGTTGATCTCCTGACTTTTCCCCTAGCACCATGAAGTTGACATTTGCGGTTCCATGAAAATTGGTACATACATTCATGTTCCCTTAGGATGAATCAGTAACTTAAGTGATCCCATTAACTTTTCAACTAGTGTCATCATCTGGTGACATTATTAATTTGTCTAATGCTTTGGTTTATGACCAAATACCTTCAAAACGAAGGAAATCAGGGGATGTGTTTAGTGCTAATTAGCAAATGTTAGCACATTACCACACTGAACTAAGATGGTGAACATACTTGCCAAACATCAGCATGTTAACATTGTTGTTGTGGTTATGTTAGCATACTAACGTTAGCATTCAGCCACAGAGTCGCTAGCATAACTGCAGAGTGTTGTTCTCCTAGAGGGAATGTAGTTGAGCGTAGATGAATCATATTACATATACAGTAAATGTATAAATAAACTACATCAATTGTTTTTCAACGCTGGTGAGCAGAGAAGGGAGAGCTTTCATTATATGAAATTACCAGACAGGCCCATCCGAATGCCCCATCATCATAACCGCTCCTGAATAAAAGCTGTAAAGCATTACAGAGTAATCGTTTTTCAGTACCACTATCAAAGTGAGTGTGACTGCACTATATTGCCATCCATGACTTCATGGTGTAATTGGATTTTTTTATCACCTCCTGTTTGAAAGCAACACCTGGTAGCACTTTTCCTTAACGCCGAGTGCGAGCGAGGGATGAATATTACCTCATGATGATGTGACTCGGGCTGATAGAATATTGCAACAATATGTTATCGTGGAGATGGTATTATTGAAACTGAACAGAGATGAGGAAATAATGAAACAGAGAAGATGTAAAAAGGAAAAGCTCATCAGTTTGTTACTTCATATCATGTCAAGTTGTTTTCTCTCTCATCTATACACAAACACAAACTATTTGGATAAAGAGTAATTGATCTATTCATTTATCATGGCCTCTATGAAATTACATAAATATTGCCTTTCCAAATTCTGGAGAGAATTGGAAAGAGAAAAAAGTACAAGTGAGCAGTGAAGAAATTGATGCGACAGAAAGAGAATAGATGAAGTGTGAAATTCAGTATTTGGTCAATAATGACGGACTCAATGTGATTGTTACTTTGGATTTGTCTTCTTATACGTATGTGATGTTTGATGTTTTACAGAAAGAAATGTTGCAAGGGCTTCAAGTTTGTGTTGGGCCAGTGCATTCCTGAAGGTAGGGACAACTGTTTGGAAGTCTGTCTTGTGTATTTGTGATTATTTTGGAATTCTCTCCCATCATGTCCCATAAGGTCTTTAAGTCCTTTATTGTAACTTTCTTGTTTTAATCTCACTAAATGTTTAATAACCCATGACAGAATTGATAAAAAAGCTTAGATAAACTGAGAGATAGTGTAGACGGATATGAGATTCCCTCTTGTGTTCACACTGATGCAATGGCTCATTTACTTCTGCAGACTACGATGTGTGTGCCGGCGCCCCCTGCGAGCAACAGTGCACTGACCATTTTGGTCGCGTGGTGTGCACCTGTTACCCCGGCTACCGCTACGACCGTGAGCGCCACAGAAACCGAGAGAAGCCCTACTGTCTGGGTGAGACCTTGCACAACACCTCATAAATATAAGTCCTCTTTAAAAATGAAGGATGTGCTTTACATTCTCATATTTATGTTAACGGGTGAATATGTTAGAAGGCATCACTCTGACTTGTAGCAGAGTGAAGAGACCTGCACCCTTCTATGTAGTCAAACTGTGGGACATAATCTCTATATTGGATTGTTCTGATGATTCTGAAACTGAGCTTGACAAAAAGCCTTTACAAGTTTTGCTCCACTGAGGTGAAATAAACTGCAGCAGAATGACAGATTGCATTGCATGTTTTTGTGTTGCTAGTTTTCAAATATTAATCGAGTGCCCCATTGACTATACTGGTACACTACAATGGGTAAATGTGGGTGATTGTAGATATTTCAGGTTTAATTTGTCTTTTAATCCATGCTCATATACAGTTCGTTATTAGAATATTGGTCATCCTTTTCATCTATAATTTTAAGGACATGTTTTCATGTCAGTTTTCCAACTCTCATTAGACCACCTTGTATATATAAACGCTAAATGTATTAATTGTTTTTGATGATTTAATTAATTATGATTTGTCATATACATCACATTGTCAATTACAGTCATATTATGTACAAAAACGGGCCTCATGCAGCAACATTCTCTTAGATTTCTCTGATATTTGATCATAAATTGGAGGCCTTAGTTCCATTACCAACTATAAGCTCACAAATTTTGTAATCCAATCATTATAATTACTCTAAAACATCTAATAATCTAAATTTGATTTTATATTCATGCATTTTTTTTTTAAAAAAAAAAAAGTTTTTTCCTCAAATTTAAGTTTCCTTCTGTTGAACAAATAATTTGTGGACGGTGAAAGCAAGATGTTTTTTTCTTATCTTGGTAAGAGTGCTCTCGACCACCTGTCTAATTTTCTCTTACCAAAGAGAAGAGCAAAAATAAGAAAACATTGATGAATCCAAGAAATCAATGAGTACTCACAAATTGTGGATACGAACAAAAATAAGAGGAAAATAGTTTGTATATCATTTCCTGCATGAAACCTATCGACTGTATCAAATCCTTTTGGTGAATACTGCAGTTGATCTCGGGAAGATGGGGGTAACAGTGTAAGATTGTATAAAATATAGCTTTTCTGTATTTTAAATATGTTATGTGCGTATTAATTGACACTGTCTTTCTTTTAATTTGCTTGTTGTCTCTCTTCTGCATCTGTCTGTCACTCCCCCATATAGACATCAACGAATGTGCGGACAAAAACATGACTACATGCTCTCAGATCTGCATCAATTCTGTGGGGGGCTACAGGTGTGAGTGTGAGAAAGGCTATTTCCTGGAAGAAGATGGGAAAACATGCACCAAGGGGGAGAGAGGTGAGAATAGTATTTTTTTACTCAAGGGCACATCTTGACTGTGATGTGGAGCTTGACCACACATTGTTATGTGGTCTGAGAAAGGGAGATGGGGGTTGCTGGGGGTATTGCAAACATAGACACCTGGTAGTCATTACACATCCCAGCTCATTGTGCATGTCGGAACATTTCTGTCTCCCAAACACACCGCTGCCCCCGTGACTCCTGGTCTTTTCTGATTTGCTGGATGCATTTGAGGTTAACATCACAAAAGGTCCGGGGAAATAATAATAAAGTATTTCTTTGCCCCAGATTCAGTTGGCAATGAAGCGGTGAGGGGCTGCAGATTTGCTACTTCCTCCCATGAGTTTATCTTCCATTACCAACTATAACATTTCAGGAGAAGCTGGAGAGTGAGAAACGATGGTTCATATAGTCATGCTCCTGCTTTATGTCCTGCTGCTTTGTAACGTAGTGGGGAAAACAGTGTCCAGACACTTTCACTCTTCCATATAATATATGCATTCGTGGAGTAGGGCCCATTCTACTACAGGCCAGAGACACAACTAGGAGACCTAACGAACTCTGTGCTTTCCATGCTGTTTTTTCTCTTTACGGGATTGCGTAAGTTTATTGCTTTCATTTTAATGGTTTAATGTTGTTTCTGAATAAAGAGTGGTTAATCGTAGAAAGATCTGCCCTTAGTACCCCATCTTTTTGTCCAATATGTAATTATATTGCGTTATTTTACCTCCAGCATAGACGCTGCAGCACCCGATTTACCCGTTATCAGGAAATTAAATAGCCGTTATTGGTCGCTGTAAGCACCATAGATGTGGGACAGTAGGGGTTTACTACACTTACTAAGTTGTGAAAGTGAAACTTGAAAGCAACACAGTCTAACACGTAAAACTGAATGAAACATTACATTTTGAACAAAAACAAAAAGGCTTTTTTAGGTTTAGGCAACAACAACACTTTAAGTTTAGGGTTAAACATTGTGTTTTGGCTTAAAATAACTATGTTTCAAAAGTGATATGGAGTTTCATGCTGTCTCTACTACAGTCATAATTTCTACAGCCACTAGAGATGACTGATGTGTTTTTTTATACCTTCTTCTGGTGATCTACCATGTGACTAGATTATAAAAACCTAATATTGAGTGTAGTAGGCCCCTATTGACCCACATCTATGGTGCCTTAAGCGACCGAGAATGCCTATTCAATTGCCTGTCAACAGTCTAATAGGCTGAGTAGTCAGACAGTAGTTCAGCACTAGTCTGCCCCGAGGCTCTGACACATTTACTAGACCACCTTCCTGTCTAAGTTAAGGATTTTAAGTGACCTGCAACGTTTAAGTCTCACAAATGACAGTGTTAAAGAGTTATCCTGCTCTGTATAAGCCACTCATCCCCTTATTAGCTCACACAGTTTGCAACAACCCATCAAACTGTCACCAGACTATCACCATGTGACTCAGTAATATCAACGCTTACAGTTTCAGTGTATTTTTGTTTCTTGGAAATTATAATAGGATTGCTTTTATACAGTTTTTAAGTGAACATTTTTAAAACACAGTCACTCAAATCCACATATTTACTAAACAAGGCGTTATATTATAGTTTTCCTTTTTCTGACTATTTTCTGAAACAAACTTTTTTTCTGGTAACTTCTGTAACAGAAAAATGTTTTATTTTTCCCAAATTCCCAGCAGTGCATCTGTTTGAGAAGTCTGACAACGTGATGAATGCTGGGACTTGTTCAGCCACGTGTGACGATTTCCACCAGATCAGGATGTCTGTCCTGCAACTTAAACAGAAGGTAAGCGTCAGAAAATGATAACGAACAACACATATCAAATTGAATCGATGCAATCACCTGTAATGCTGTACTATTTTTATCTTAAATCACAATCCTGCATCCCGCAGCTTTTTTCTAGTATTCTATGGTTGATTGCAAAAAGGCTCCAGTGAGCATTAAACACACCTTGATTCAGCTGAATGTAAATATCTGCAGAACTGCTCCATTTCTTTACCACCACCTAATGATCCCACTTTATCTCCAAGGAGTCCTCACCTGACAGTATTTCAGAAACAACAGCAGGCTGATTTTTACAACTTCCTTCAGATTTATTGTAGCATTTTAATACCTAATAAAGAAATGTCTGAAAAAACTTCCTTTACTGTAGCTGGTAGATGTGTCCCATAAGTGGGAATTGGTTGGCAATTGGGTTTAAATTTCCCTGTGTGTAATCAGAGACGTCTGAACCGATCTGAGCACGAGTCTGTCTGTCAACGGTGGCACTCAACACCCTCGGGTCTAACACATTATATATTGCTTCCAGCTGTGTGGTTTAGGTGCTCATGCAGCTATACAGTATATGTATCTTAATGTTATTATATTAAGAAAACTAAATGAAAACACTGTATATTATCACAGCATATGAGAAACTATTATGTCATTTACTCATATCATGGGAAGGTTAGTGTATGGATGTAGGATCACACTGTGGTTCAAACACCTGTGCCCAAGGTCAGAGGCTACAGCCTTGAATAATGCTCACTGATCAGCAGGTGAACCACAACCTCGCTCAGTGTGTGTGTGTGTGTGTGTGTGTGTGTTGGTGTGTGTGGACATATGCTTGTATGTCTGTGCGCATGAATTCTGATTTGTAGGCCCTTGCCACATAGCGAGGTCTCTCTGGGGTTGCCAGATCCACATGATGTTACACAGAGATCAAAGATATATGCCACTTAGCATATAGAGCAGGAACTCTCCTGGTCTTGCTGAATAATGCAGAGGAGTAACCTCTTACCTGGTCCTCCATCTGTCTGGGTTACAGCTTGTAGCATATGGATGATCAGCTTTCATCTTTAGCAGGGTATATTCTTTTTAACATAATCTTACTTGAAGTTTGGCCCTTCAGTTTGTAATTGTCCTGTCCTGTTTGACACTGCAGAACTTCATGAATCATTGTATGTAGGACCAAATGATTGCTACGCACTTGGATGTTTGACATCACTTCCAAATTAAGGAAAAAAAGACTTTCAAACCCTTGAGACGTTTATGTATTTTTGCTGGCTATGCTCTTTATTTGATATATCACTCATTCAGTTATTTATAGTTGACTTGTTATTGACCTGTTCATTCGGTCTTTATTTTATGCATCCTTATTCAAGATGGCCTTGCTGTCAAACAGCGCTGACGTCCCTGAGCAGATGACCAGCGAGAAAATCCTGACGTCGCCCATATTTTTACCAGGGCCTCCAGGTCTCCCAGGTCCTCCAGGTAAACACACGGAGCTAAAGATAATAAAACAATGTCAGACTCTGCATAAAGAAACTGGCCTGCATCCAGCAGGGTAGTCTGAATCAAGGCTAAGAGTCTGCCATGTTAGCTGCTCTGTTAGGCTGTTCTTGTGCTTTAAGCTAAATGCTAACATCAGCAGAGACAAAAGGGTTCACCATCTTATTTCAACGTGTGATTATGCTAATATTTGCTTATTAGCACTAAACTAAAACTGAGGCTGAATGTGATTACTTTGTATTGCAGGTATTTGGTTATAAACTAAAGCATTGGATACATTCATTCATCATTTTGACCTGGTGATGGCGCTTGATGAAATGTTATTACTATTCATCATGAGATGAACATGAATATCTGTATCAAATTTCATGATAATCTATCCATTAATCGGCGATACTTTTAACTCCAACCACGAATGTCAACCTCACGGTGGCGCTAGAGGAAAAGTCAGGAGATCGCTGAAGTCATTAGGATTCACAATCTTGGAACTGTGAATGTATATGCCAAAGTTTGTGCCAATGTATCAAGCAGATGTTGAGATGTTTCACTGAATAACTTCAAACTTTGACCTGGTGGTGGCACTAGAGGAATAGTAAGGGGACCAACTGACCAACATTGCCATTTCTTGAGCCACTAGCATGGCTAAAAAAGCATTTAATCTATTTTGCAAAAATCAACATCTACTCTTAAGTCTGACCTTTTTTTGTGAACAGTTGTCTTTATTCCACTAATATCAGTCTGGATTGTTTTAGGAGATCCAGGACCAGAGGGCCCGCCTGGACTTACAGGGCTGTTGGGGTACCCCGGGCCTCCTGGTCCAAGGGGTTTGATGGGACCCATCGGACCCACACCAGACCTGTCCCACATCAAACGAGGCCCCAGAGGACCCGTGGTCAGTTAATGTATACCTTTTAATCCAAGTTATTATAAATATTTATTAGAGCTGCAACGATTAATCAATTAACTGATTAGTTGTCAACTATTAAATTAATCAGCGACTATTTTGATAATCTATGAAACGGATTGAGTAATTAGAGAAAAATAAAAGTCTAAATTCTCTGTTTCCAGCTTCTTAAATGTGAATATTTTCTGGTTTCTTTACTCCTCTAAGACAGTAAACTGAATATCTTTGAGTTGTGAAAAAAACAAGACATTTGAGGACGTCATGTTGGGTTTTGGGAAACACTGATCGACAGGGTCTGAAATGAACTTTTTTCACTTCCTGCCACTTTGGCAGGCAAGCCATTCTGCCACTCAGAAATTTGATCTGCCACTTTTGAAATCTCTGTGCTAAATGAAAGAATAACATTTTAGATCTGATGTCATTCAATGTTCAATATATTTGACATAAAAAAACATTATATACATGCTAAATTCCAGTGTTCGAATTACATCGTAGCTTCTGGGGGAGCCCTGTTTTTCGGAGGTGGTAGGATACTGTACACAGTACTGTACTTTATTTTGTTATTGTCATCAATGGTGTTTTTTTTTGCATAAAAACACAATTCAAATGATCATGATTATTTAAATATTTGCTTTGATTAAAAAAAAATGGCATCAGTAGTTTTAATCATGTATTCTAAGCTGCTTCAAGCTAGTGTTATGAAGTTAAACAGGTCATAATTCCTTCTTTCATATCTATTCTATATTGCTTGCTCCTTCAAACAACTGGATTTATTCAAGTTTCTCGCCAAAAACTACATTTTACACGATTACATTTGAACACATCATGATAACTTTGTAATTTACCTTTACCAAATAGTCATTTTACTGAGCAGAGCTTGAACGCCTCATAATAATAACTCAGTGGCACCTCCATTAACATTAGTAGCTCCATTATTTATCCATGCAGGACTGTGCTGCCCACTGGCTGCTAACAGATAACGTTACTAACTCTCCTGTAAATTTCAACATGGATTTGGTGTTCAGTGTAGCATTATAAGGGAAAAAATAGGGTAGGTTTAATAGTAGTAGCACAATGCTTTCGAGCGATTTTTTTTTTTCTCTCTCTGCCGTGGCTACGGTCACGAACAAACTGAAACATGATACAGCGTGCATATGTGTGCATCCTTGTGCATGCGTAACTGTCGGAAAAGCATCAATAAGAGGAATCGATAGTCACAGAGGGATGAGATGCCAAGGATTCGGACAACTAGGAACCTGTTCTCTATTCCCATCACTAGCGTTTTCCCTGTCTGCACAAAGTGGTGGATGGCTTGATGATTTACCCACATTTGTCGGGTGGCGGGTGCTAATTTCAGACCCTGCTGATTGACATTTTTCACCATTTTCTGACATTTTGTAGACCAACCAACTAATCGATTAATCAAGAAAATAATGAATAATAAATCAACAATGAAAATACTCGTTAGTCGTAGCCCTAATAATTATTGTAATAATTTATCAAATCTGCCTCACAATGGTTCATCCCAGATAAAATAGATATCTACACTGCATTTTAAATACATTTTAATTTGTCACATTCTTCAGATTTAACAGGAAAGGCTTCTCAATCAGTATGAATTTGTGTCTGTTCTGAGTGTGACCTCCACTGCTCTGAATAATTCTTTGATACCAGTCTCTTGCTTCCACCTTTAGGTTCAGTTGGTTCACTTCCACACTTAACAGCAGAATTACTAAATTAATCCGAATGACAACACTGAATGCAGTAAAACCTTGAAAAGCTCCTTTTTACTTTCATCTGTGTTGCAGATTTAATTTTTTTTCACTAAAATGATCCAGGTAATTTAGTAGTCCTGCATCGTGAGACTGGCCCCAGGAGAGCTATGATTGATTTGTCTTTATAAAGGTAGCATGAGGAGCGTCCAAATATCTCTTCCGTTTAAACTGACGCGTTTCAGAAAGACGAGAAAAAAAAACATCCCATCACTCACCCTCTTAAAGAAACCCACACTTCTGCAAGGTGAAAAAGGATGACACACTGTAATGGTAATAATAATAAAGAACGCTGAATCCATTTACAGCTTTAGTTGTTTTCTTTGGCTCGCTGTGGTTTTGTGCAGCGCTCGGTCTTGCCTGCAAGTGTGAACCCTCCGTGTTAAAGTGTGGGATCTGAATCAAGAATGTGCAGGATGTGGCCATAGAGACGTATTTCTACTTTTTAAAGCTTGACTGTTTACACAAATGCCTTATTGATAAATCAGACCATCAACACTTGTAATTAGTCATATCACGAGCTGCAAACCAAGAAGTGAGACATTGTTTTTACAGTCGAAAGTGATCTATCGCTTTGTGTGTTAGCGTGACATTTGGTTGTGTGTTTTAATCCACAACTCTTTATATTCATGGCCTGTTAATACATTTAATCAGTGAACATGCTGGTGTGGTCTAACTTAAAGGGAGTTGTCCTTCTCTCCACACACAAACCTGATTAGATTCTGAGCACAGTTATGAGGTTTGGCCACCAGGTCACATGTGTTCGACTGCATGTCAGGGTTTCAGAGATGATGAATGTGGTAGAGAGTGTGTGACTCACAGGCGTGGTACCGATCTGAATATTGGCCCCACTCCCTATACAATGTCTTCACACTTCTTTAATGATGATTATCCAAGGAAAGAGATCAAAGCTCTGTCTCTGCGATCGCGCTGAAGTCACTCAGAAATGGCCGGCAGGCAGGCACGAATTTAATCTGGGATAATCATTGTTGGTGGAGCACACTGAAGATGTCAGTTTTGAATTAAAAAAGATTTAGAATAAATTAGATTTCTGTGAAAATATTGAATTGAACATTAACACATTTTTGGGTGCAAGGGAGGGAAACGCCATCAGAGAGATAGTCACATGCAAATTCCCTCCGCAGTATCCAGTCGTATGTCTTTGGAGTGTGAAAGGAAACTGACATAAATATGCATACATGATAAAAACAGATATGAAATGCTGTTTTTTTTTTGTATTTAACAGGGGCCTCCAGGAGCACCAGGAAAAGATGGCCTAAAGGTGAGGTCAGATGCTATTTCTTTACTTAATCTGTGTAACATAGATGTTCTATTGTAGATGGGAGCCTTTTTTTTCAGTTGCACACTGTAGAACAGGGGTCCAGCATGTTGCCCCTCAGGCAGACGACTCATTCATGTTGGCAGCAGAGTTTGACTCTTGGCTCACTGAACACGGCCTCTCTCAAAGGAAAGATAAGAGACTATTTGAAAGATACATATGACTCATCTGCCAACGCCGTGTCAGTCAGGAGATATTTCTCAATAGCCAAAATGCCACTCAACTACTCCAGATTTATATAGAGGGGAAACCACAAGGCAGGTAGGTGCCAAATTCTCACGAATCATCAGCTCAATGCTGCAAAGGGCAGAGTTTGTCCCTGCGGATGATCGGATCACTGCAAGTTGCTACAAGTTGAAAGACGAAGACTGGTGGTGCCAAACAGCAATAGGCACTATTTTGATGCTCTTGTTGGGGATTTTTAGAAAGGAGCATGATTCGGTGGAATTGCCTCTCAATGGGAGTACAAGCAGAACATTGTTATTTGGTATCTGAGTGACCATGTATGGGTTCAAGTAATTGTACCCGGTACAGGAGCATCTTGGGTAGGGTGGCCATATTTTCAAAACCCAAACCGGGACCCTTAAGTGTACCACACGTTCATGCATGTGCGTGTTCATATGCATTTATGCACATACCATAGGCGTTTTCATCAGGATGCCTAACTTGGTGCATCTGTGGCGATCAGAAAGAAGGCATTATTGTAGGGGGTTGCATTAGAGGCTGTGACAATCATGACTTATCACATTCACTACTTTCACCCCTTTAATCACATTTGATCGGGCTATCCCTGTCATTACACACTGACAGTTTGGGAGTCCCGTAGAGAGTTTTCCTCAGAGGAAACTTAATGTTGTCTGAGACTACAGAAAATATTTTTCAACTTTAGTTTTTGAACCCAAACCATCTCTATCATATCATGTTGCTCGCCAGAGCCTCAGGCTATTATAATGTAAAATTGTGGAGCTCAGGCAACATTTTGGCCAGGATGGAGACACCGGGTGAAAGACTGACAGGAATGGACGGTCCTGAGGAAGTTTTAAGCGGAGCGAAATGCTTGTTGATGCGCAGAAGGGACGTCTGGTCACCGTAATCCTGGGTCACGAGCATCTTGGATTTGAGATTTGAGATTCTCCCAGAGGATCACTGTTTGTTAAGAGTGATATAATCTCTCACCTGCATACAAGTTTCTCAGAGTCAGAATTGGCCCCATTCACAAGAAGCTGAGACCAACAGCAAGTCTGTTCAAGTGGCATCCCAGTAACTTCCTCCTGACCACCAGTCAGTGTGAAGACTCTGGATACCTCTGGGCTATTGCGGTTGTCTGGAATATCACATGGATTTTGTGAACGGTGCCTTGGGATCGGCTGACGAGAGGTAGTAACCGTCTTCCAAAAGGATAACTGGAATGTTTTTCTCTGCTTTTGCCTCCCTGGGAAGCCGAAGGCAAAGTGTTACAAAAAGAGACTCCAGCAGATGGTTGAGCCTCAGATTATAGAGGCACAATGCAGTTTCCATCCTAGTTACAGTGAGATTTGTGATTGCATTTTTTTTTTTTTTGTGTTAAACCAGATTTGCTTGCGTCTTCTCTCTCATTTTGTGATAATTCCTAGAAAAGAAAATCAAAGAGCAGCTGAGGTCAGAAACATACAATGGCATCTTTGCTGTTTGCAGATGATGTTGTTTCAGCTTCAGACTTCAGCAATGGGCTTTAGTAGAGCAGTTAGTTAGCTGTTATTGTTAATAATGAACATATATCATTCATTCATTCATTCATTCATTTATGTATTTGACAGGGACAGTGTACTGCTTCTTAGCTGTACCAGAGTTAGCTATAAGCTAGTTTCTGGCAGCTAATATATCGTAGACTTTGAGACATTATCAGACCTAAAAGTGATTGTAATCAGACAGGAATCTGGTTTTGATGGTATAAGAAAACTAGAATCATAAAAATACCCTTTTTTTAAGGAGAGAGATTTGCAACCTGTGGCTAGTTATGGCTGACATATTACAGGATTATTGTGATCTTGATCAGTAATGATTCAAGAATGAACAGTCATACATCTCGCACTGACTAAGAGAAGAATGGGATATAGAAACTGAGGAGATCGTGGTCTTGTATTGGCTCTTGGACCTTGTTATATCCGCAACACTGTTTGCTTAGCTTGTGAATCACGTATGGAACAACTTAGGTGCATCTGCTTTATTGATGTAGTACCTTGGGATTCTTTCACTCGGGTTTGTGTGGATAGATTGGAGGTTGATGGTAATCTGTCTCTCTGAGTAACAAATCCAAACCATCTGCCAAAACACTCACAGCCCCAGTGTGACCCTGAGCCCAGCTAACAAGCACAGTGGTCAGGTCAATGTGTGTGTGTGTGTGTGTGTGCTACCGTATGGTCAACAAGCTGCTGTCGAGCTACATGTACAGTACACACAGTATGTTTAGTGTTGTGTGGTCACTTTCTCATACACAGGACACAGTTTCAGGAATAGATCTCATTTTGGGAAATACACTTATTTGCTTTTTTGTCAAAAGGTAGATGAGAAGATCGATACAATACTCTCACGTGTGTGCGTTAACTACTGTATGAAGCTAAAGCAGGGACTCAATTAGCTTAGCTTCACTAATTAACATCTTATATTGCGTTTGTTTAATCACTACACAAAACAAAATCGAAATGTTTAAATAAAGGAGATACAACGTGTTAATTAGTAAGCCGTTTCCCCCTGCTCCTAGTCTTTATGTTAAGCTTACATAATCACCAGCTTCAGTGCCATACTACACACACAAGTGGTATCGATTTCTCTTCTAACTCTGGGCATGAATGTGAATAAGCCCATTTCCCAAAATACCAAACTATTCCTTTAACTTGCTGAGGCTATGATTCAAAATTAATTCTGATTTTAATCTTCCACAATACATGTCTCTTTAAAATGAAATGCTTGCTTACTCAGGAATTTGTGGTTACTCTCTTTCTGATCTCAGATTTCTCTCCTTTCCTCTAGCTCAGGGGTCTCCAACCTTTTTTTCGTCTGAGAGCTAATTTGACAAAATGAAAGTGTCTGAGAGCTACTCATAGCACCTCATAGTTGTACATCGCCAATAGCAGACATCATTTCTGTGTTACTTTTATGGTCCTTTAATAACATTTCAGCCACTGCAGATCATCTATTACAATCCCAATGAAAAGTCCCAATGAAAAGTTGCTGTGGACTTTGGTGAAGTGGCGCTCAACGTTGCATCTTTTACCAACTGACACGCTCGCACCGCAAATGAGACGCACACATTTGTCATTAACATTCGTGAAAATAAAAATCTGAAGATCCCTCATGAAAATAGTATATTTTTTGCCTTTTATTGGCCTGGCTATTTTCTGCGATCATTGTCAAATCTGGTGTGCTCTTGCTAGTCTGATAAAATCACCTAATGGTACAGCATCGCTGATGTAATCAAACTCGAGAGCGGCTTAACTCGTTTAATCTACAGCTGATTGGCAGTGAATCATTTCTGTGTCAGAAGGGGGCGGGAATGGATGTCTGTGAATATGATTGGATAGGAATTTTAACAGGCTTACAAAATGACTTTGTGTTATCAAATGCATGCACATATTCTTTAAACCTTTAGCGAGAAAGGAGCTACTTGTTGGAGACCCCTGCTCTAGCTCTTTAAAGAATGTTCCCTAACAAGCATTATATGAATTCCTCTTGTGCTTTCCCCCTCTCACTGTAATTCATGTAAGCTAAATATTTGTTTTGTTTCCCCAGGGGGATAGAGGAGCTCCTGGGCCAGTCGGACCACCAGTAAGATCTATTTTTGATGCCACACTAGTGTAACTTGTTACCATTATCCAGAACAATACAGTTAAACAAAAGCATGACTGGAAAACAGACCACTGTGGACTCTGGACATTACACGACACAGTTAGTGATACTGTCAAACTCAAAGTAAATAGTATCCAGTACAGCGCAAGCTTTATCCCCTTAGATAAACACTGATGGTGCTAACGTTAACAAATCATGAGAAACCACTCAGTAGCAGACAGTCCCATTGATCAGCTGGATTTCTGTTGGGATCATCTCCTCTGTGGGGTTCTGAGTAAATATAGAGACGCAGAAGAAATGCAATATTTCCATTAAATGCAGAATAACTTCAATTATATGTACGCAAATAATTAGAAATATAATAAACTGAATATTTGTTAAATGATTACATTTTGTTGTACTTGACCCCCAGGGCCCTCCAGGCTCATTTGATTTCCTACTCCTGCTGATGGCAGACATCCGTAACGACATCGCTGACCTGCAGAGCAAGGTGTACGGTCGACCGATGCACTCTCCAGGGGAGGACTTTCCTGCCGTCCCCGACAGCTGGCGGGACAACCAGGACAATCTGGATACAGGCTCAGGTGAGGACTACAAGGACCCTCCACCTCGAACAGGCGGAGGGTCCAAGAGGAACAGGAAGAGGAAACCAGCGCCAGAGAGAACGGACTTCGACTGGAATAGTTAAAGAGGGTGGGGTTTAAAATACTTAATGTCAGGTGTAAATATTGATGTGGTTTTTCTCTTTTTTTTTTATTTAAACAGAATGTACTGTATGCCTGTCGATCACAGATGTTTATTTTTGTATGATGTACGAGAGTTTGTGTGAATATTTTCTTACAAAATGAGTAGACTGTGCAAATGCATGTTTATTTTATTCTATATTTTCAGAAACATATTGTTCCTTCACAGCACATTAAACAAGTCTCTCATGAAGCAGTTTTTACCTCCTTACTTAATGACAGTTTTCAGTTTCACACAAACCATATAATAAAGGGAGCCACCCAATATCACTGGACATAATCATACATACATTCACAAGAGGGATTAAAACAGCACGAAGGTTGGACTGAGACTCATATGCTGTTAGTTCTCATCTAAGAGACCTGACAAAGTGATAACAATTAGAAGAAGTTGGAAAACAATACTTGCATTTCCCGCCTGAGATTTATTTTTGAATCAGAATTTGCTTTGTTAGGTGCTGTTGGCCATGTATGTGTGCACATACATACAAGGAATTTGGTTTTACGTTGCTCTCAATGCACTGTAAAAAAGCTGAACAAAGATAGGTAAACAGAACTATTATATCCATACATGAAAAAAATAGATGCATATATACATATATTCAGTTTATAAAGATGTTGGATGGCTGTGTAGATCATAGTTGCCTGATAGTTCTCCACCAGGGGGAGACATACTCAAAGTGAAAGATTCTAGGTCGCTTTACATTATCAAGTTCTTTGCTCAGCGGTACTGAGAAAAAGAAATGGCACACTAATCTCTGAAACATTACAATATGATTGAGTCTGGTATAAAAAAGGCAAACTTTTCAATGATACTTATTAACTTCTCAGATTTGAGACACATTCAAACTCAAATTAAAAAATATCAATACAGTATATAGTGCAGTTTAAAGACTCCTTTACAAAAGAGTTCATTTTAAAGTCAGTTTTACACTTTTACTTAACTTTTACATAATCACTGTGAAGAAAAAGCATGAAAATAATGTTTCTCATAGCTCATTTTACCGCTCATCCTTCAGCTGAAAAACATGTTTTTCCTTTTATACAAGAAAAGGTGCATCTTTGTTGTTTTTGATTAAAACACTTACATGGTGTTTGAACTTAAAGTCCCCTTCTTTTGTATTTATAAACAGTATACAAACATTTAATAGATGTTTTTTTTTTTAACTCCCTATAATGTAGTTATAAGCAGCTATAAGGACATTTAAGTGTTTATGAATGTACGGTATTTTTAACTTCTCCTATGATGACAAGTTTTCTACTATTACACAACTGTGTTTTACTATGTGGTCATTATGTGTTTATACACCAGCTTATAAATGAAGAGGAGTTTAATTGTTGAAAAAAACATTAACAAACTACATTATAGTGTGTTATAAACACTTTATTAAATGTTTATAAATTGCCAAATAGGGGGATGTAAAGTAGTAGTAGTGTTACCAATACAATTATAGAAGTTCATGACTATTGACCTTTTGAAATATGTTTTAAAAAAATCATGTTTAACTATAAAAATATAAAATGCGACAACACAAATAGGATTATACAAAGCAACATTGCTCTTTTTTCATTCTTGCCATTATCCACATTAATCTTTGCTCTGTCTTTTTTGTTCACCCTGGTCTCTCTCACTCATAACTTACATTTATCTCACTCCGTCCTTTATTTTGATGAGAAGTTGCAGATATAATCAAACACCAAAACGAGGTCATTTTTTTATTTTCATGAATAACAAGAACATGTAATCAAATTAAAAGCACGTTGCTCACTTCATGTTACCTGCTTTCCAAGTACTTCATCAAAAGCGTCAGAATAAAGTGGTTTATTACATCTGTCAGGTGAGTATATTAATTAAAAACATTTCAACGTCTGAATTTCATTTATTATTATCATTATTGATTCTTATTGTTTTATAACTTCATTGTCTACTGCATAATAAGTACTTTTACTTTTGATAGCCTACTGATAATACTTTCATTTGCATCCTCTGCTGTCCAAGGTGTTGCTCCTGCAACCTCCAGGAATGTGGAAGCTGTCCAGGTTTACCAGGAAACTTGAGGTATGTTGTCATTTTGTAATTTTTTGGGGCTCCACTTATGCTATCAATAGTGTATTGGTTGTATCTGGATTGATATACGCAACCTGAATTTGTATTTGAATTTTGTTTTAATATAATTCATTTCTTTGTGTTTCATTCTTTAGTGTGCAGGCAACACGTCCGAGTGTTACAACCAGGTTAAGATTATAAAATGGATTTTTTTTGCCTGATAAATTGGTAATTTTTCTATTAGTGAAAGTGTGTATTACCTACAGTCAGTGGTGGGATGAAATTAAGTACAATTACTCAAGTTCTGTACTTACTAAGTACAATTTTGAGGTACTTTACTTGAGTATTTTCTTTAGATGATGCTTTATACTTTTACTCCACTACATATATTTAACAGATAAAGGTACAGATTAACATTTTGAATTGAAAAAACATACAACATATGATGAGTTTAGAAAAAACTGTTAAAGCTAAAACCAGGTTGCAAC